>DWJZ01007901.1:0-11741 GCA_018249125.1 Asbolis capucinus
GTTGTCTGATCACCATAGCACAAGCTAACGCTTAGTTTGGGTTCAGATGGCCGTGTGTGAGTTGTTCAAAGATATTTTATATATTTATAGGCACATCATCATATATACATTACATACATACATATATCATGAAATATCCAAATACATAGAAATATCATACAGACATTATAATGTGTATAATAGTGATGAGTAAGTTTGTTGTTTATTCATAAGCAAGAAGAAAAGAGTAAGAAGAGAGTACAGGGCAGGTTAAGAAATTCATAGATCAAGTGTCTTAATCTAATACTCTAAACTTCAAATTTATCCAGATACAGACTAGACACCCACTTGAGGCATTGCTTGAAATTTTCATTGTTTTGAATAATTTTCTTTTATTTTTTTATTATTAATTTCTTATATGATGTAGGGGAATTTAAAGTAAACTTTTGTCAATTGAGCTATTTGTTAACTAAAACAAAAATATTTAAACGAAGGAAATAGTTTTTTTTTCAGTTTACTTAGGTACGAAATTATAACTTACAAGTTTACCTCTCGAACGATTAAATGACTTTTTATGACTTATAGAAGAGAAAAAACCCGAGTTACAAGTACGAGAGGTAACAACAAAATTAAAATCAAGCTTTTGACTTGACAAATAGTTATAAAAGGCTAATTATTAATGTTATGTGAAGTCCACTCATCTGTACTTGACCAGCGTGGTGAACTATGGCCTGTGCTCGAGCCTAGCAGTCGGACAGTAACAGGTTATAGTAAGTGATGACAAATAACAGGTTATTAATACTAAGAATCTGATGGTTACTAGTACTAAGTGTCATGGTGTTTGTCGGACTTATAGTCAACCATTTAGTTTATAAAGAGGCTTAACACATGACCGTTACAAAAATTATCTATGAGTATACCAGGGGTTTCCAAATGCTGCGCCGCGGCGCCCTGGTGTCCCGTAGATATTATCCGAAACCACAAATATTCGTGGGTATTTCATTTTTTTAGATCTTGTTGTTTTCAGTTTCAATTCTTTTTGATAAAAAAGTCAATTTCATATTGTGGTGTTTCAATTATTGTTCCTAATCCAACTACGATTATTGCAGGTTATTCTTTTCGAATATGTTAATTTCACATAGTAAGAGGGCAGGGCGCTGAGATAAAATACTCAATTTGTAACTGTGCCGCAGTTTATAAAAAATTGGGAACCCCTGTTCTATCCTAATATAAAAAAGACGAAAGATTTGATTGTTTGTTCCAGCCAAATAAGCGTCAAAATTTCTGGTCAGGCCACATGAAAATTAAGCATTTTTCATTACATTCGTACAATGTTAAGGGGTTAAAAAAAACAAAAGAAAAAAAAATACTCCTAAAACCAGCGCTGTTCATCCAACGGCAACAGTTTGGTAAGAACGTTCTTTCGAAGTATGTTTTTTTTTTTAAATTTAAGGCTATTTTTACTAGAGGCGAGGTGATGCCTAAGTTCCACACCTGCTTCCGCGGTTTCACGCCTCGAGATACGCAAGACGAGGGAAATGGAATAAGAAAAAGAAGATTGAAAATTATAATAATCATGCTCGAGTTATAAACGTCTGCCTTCCCAGCTCAGGCTAAGCAATACTGTAATATTGTAGCAAAGCCGATAACTTGTAGACAGGAATTGTCTACAAAGACTTTAGGCATAACACGGGATAAGTTATGTATGTGGAATGGCCTCTGACGGAAGATGTCCGACCGGGAATGAGCGGCGGTCCGGCCATTTTAAATCCGAAACCAATTTCAAAGTATTTTAATAATAATGTATGAATATTGTGTATGTAATCTTTTCACTTTCATTAAGTGAGTTCGATGTTCATATGATGAAAAAAATATTTTGACTTTGCCGTTGGCTCCTATTTATAAGGGCTAATGCAACAAAAATGCATATTTACTCGTATTAAACACTTCCTTTTATGTCAATTAAAGACATGAATTAATATTGTTAGATATAGTAAATACGTGTCGTAGTAAATATGCAAAGTTTCATAAGCTTCAGTTGTATGTACACAATATATCGATTTGAAACTTCGAGAATCTATGTTGAAAAGTTATGATTTTGAACTGTGGGCCTTATATATAAATGTTTGTTTACACACAAATAAGCCTATGAAACGTAGTTAGTAATTTTAAACAAAGTCTGCATTTTATTTTAAATAATCATTAAGAATTTAACTGGTAAGTTTAAAAGCAGCTCGACCTATTTTCACTGAGCTACCATTGACGGGTCGATTGATTGAAAATACCAGCGCAACTCTGCTGTGAATTAAGTGTTCTAGTAAAGCTAGTTAAGATTCTTTTAAAATTGTATCTTTTAGCAATTTGTACGTGAATGTACAAGCGAAAAGTGTTTGTATACAGTCGTTAATAGTTACTTTTTTTATCATAAATATGTTTGGGCTTGACTACGATCCCACCTGATGGTAAGTGGCGATGAAGTCTTCGATGGTAAAGCGCACTAACTTAGTAGAAGCCTATTCACTCTCGACTTGAAGACTTTGTTTAATCGAACGGGAATACCGACGCGGGCAACATATTACAATCCTTCGCGGTACGGGTGTCATAAGACGAGACGAAGCGCGTCGTTCGTAATGGCGGGCTGTTTACGACGAAGCGGTGGATACCCGCCGTGCGTCGGCTCGTTCGATGGTGGAATACGGATGGGGGAATCAAATCGTGCAATTCTTGTGCACACTCTCCAAAAATATTATGTAATATATGTTCTTTTCGATAACTATAGGCTATAAAAATATAATAAAAGGCTGGATCGTTCCAGGTGAGGATGAAAATTTCTCGTCTGAACAAAGTCATCATTCACACAAACACACACACAATAAGAAAATCGTAGCAAAACAAATGGCTCGTGGGGAGTTTCAAATTACTCTTTGCGCTGACATAACGTCACATAATCTTCTTCAAAAGAACGCAATGAAAAAACACGTATCTTTGCAATACGTGCTTTTACGTGGTTGTCTCGCGTAAACTCATCAAATAACTAACCAAAGAACAATATGTTCTTAGAAATATTATACAAGATATTTAAACATACAACCACTTTTTAAATAGAGATGAAAATAGTAAATCATGGGATTTTTGGGTCTAAGAACCGATTAATCATAGCTCGTTTCGTGGAAATGGGTTTCATATCAATATTTTTCTTATATTGAAATTCTACACTACTGCTCGGTATGAGCAAATGACCACCAGGTATCTGGTGACTATTACAATCTCATATTCACCATTACAATTCTACATTATCCCTGATGAACATAGGCTAAAAATATTTTCAAAAATGTTAGGGATCCGCATGAAAACTATGAACCCAACGTGAGAAAAAAAATCCAAAAAAAACTAACATTACGTTGCGGAAATTATTGACAATAGAGCAAAATGATGTACTAGAGTTTTATAGAGGACATCAGTGTCTACAAATATGACCACTACACCATATGTCTAACTGTTACAGTTATGTCACAATAACTTATTGTTTTCGGTAACGGGCTATTCCCAACGAAACGAGAGTAGACTCTAGCTGCTAATAAAATGCGGGCCCTGAAAGAATGCAGTTTTGATAACCATTGTCACACCTTATTGTACATGTAGGGGCGGTGGTGCACGCGTCCATTGGTGACGTGAGGCGCGTGCGCAGGCTTCTTGAACTCGCCCTCTCTGCGGGATGGATGGCCTGTGGACAAACATACAACTATTATACATATGACAACATTACATGGATATCAATGTATTGAGTTTGTATTTATTTAATGTGCATTACAATTATAATTCATTCACAGAGAAAGTTAAATTCTGTTTATACACATAAAATAATGTGAAATTCGTGGGAATATAAGAAGCAGAAAGAATGTTTGGCAGCGACGAAACAAACTTCATATTTGTATGGAAAATATTCCCGATTGAATTTACACTGGCGGAATCGATTGCCAAATTTGCAACGCCACGTATATTTCTAGGGAACTACACTATATTTAGTTTGTAGTATGTATATAGTCATGTAACATATTCTAATTTTTAACGTTGTAGCGCAGGCAAGAGAGGTACGGATCAAAATATTGCTCCGTGATTGGTCGATTCAAAACTTTATTATATCCATAAATCACAGATATCGATCGGTACATCACACGCAGTGTCCATTATAAGGTCGATTGGTCTAATATATTAGAAACGATTCGCTTTTGTTACTGTGTCTAGTAGATTATGTAGTGGATGGTGTAGGCCAATGTACGATGGTATATTTAGTATACAAAACAACTGATACACCATTCACAACAATATCAATTTCGCCACGCGTAAACAAGTGCGCTTAAAATGCAGTACAAATTAAGTCGAAAACGCCAACGTATATTTTAAAAATCGAAACAATTTCGACTCGCCGCCGCGCCGTGCCGCGCCGCGCCGCGCATTCAATGCAGTTTTTCAATACAAGCATTAAGAATTCCGTTTTGAATGGCCAGAGCGTGTCAATTTTAAATTCGACGTACGTACGAGTTTATAGTCGTTCGCAGTTTGTTTCCGGCTGTTCCGTTTAGGCTGTTCACACAGGACAGACTATACGTGGACATTTGTCTGCAGATAATAAGATTTGCCAACTCAAACTAAGAATTATAATTATTGAGATGTGACTTCAGAAATCAATAATTAAAGAAAGGAAAAGATCTTTTCCCTCTTCATACAGAAATCAACAATTTACATAAACATATAGTCTTAGTCGTTTTGCGGATAATTCAATAGTATTTACGAATCTTCACACCAAGCAGGTAACTTTGTCGCCTCTTACACTGTGGTCTTACTGTATTTGTTAGTAGTCAGGTATAAATACTAAGCTCTCGAGCTGGATGGTTTATCTAACGATATATAATAATTACATATTAACATGTTGCCGGGTAGGAAGGGAGCTATGGATTCCGTGTAATGAGGGAGTACTGATAAGGGAAAGGCCGTTACCGCCATTAATGAAGATGGCCAAAACCTGGGTTGTCGTCAACGATTTATCTCCCAAGACGGAAGCGACATGCAACAGAGCTGAGGGACGGTAAAAAAGGAACATTGAAGTACAAACTCTTCACATATCCAACCACCACCCAACGACTCTAAACCTCGTATCTCACAACGTAAACAGGTGAAAAAAATATATACATGATAAAGCCACGTTCTAAGTAGCTTTACAGACGGTTAACAAAAGAAAATATTAAAACGTTCGCAGAGAGCGGGCGGGCGGAGATTTTATGGATTAATAAAAGATTGGTGCACGGTTGCCGGGAGGAGGGGTACAGGGTACATTGTGCACGTGTCTCGTCATAGCACTATATCGCACCTTTCCTAAGGAAATCCAAAGAGGTAGGGTGTTGACACTTTGTGAGATTCTGGTTTCACGGAAGATAAAAGATCTAGAATTATAATAAAACTTGTTTAGGATTGACTTTCTGCTTTCTACATAACAGATGGCGCTATTGTATTATAATCACGCATCATATTATAATCTCTTAAATCACGCTATCGATATTTTCAACATCTACAAATAACAATAAAATACTGGGAACAGAACACAATCTTTCGATAAAATTATTATAATGAAATCAGTTTATAAGTCAATTACCAAAATAGGGCGAGTATGTACATTACCGAAAAAAAAAAACCAATTTTAAATTGTAAATTTTCTAAATCGGAAGTAAGGGAAAACACAACAGACACAAAACAAAACAATTTCGAATAGACATCTATACAGCCTCCGAGCATCCTCGAGCGGCATCGGAAAGGCATCTTGAAACACCCGCACTTTAAGGGCGTCACCGCACTAGACCCTTATAGTATGTGATATGGAATATCTGCTATGAAATCGAATTGAACAGTGAGGGCCTAACTCTGTAGAGTAACTCATAGAAGTTACACCCTTATTACTTCTCGTATTGGGGCCTATATTTACTAAGCCAACTATGAGACATTTTTACTGATTCGAGGCCCGACCGCGCGAAACCATTCCTAAATACAATTTCTAAAACCTACTCATTTATGTTGTATATCAACGTCCATCTATTTGTGAAGTACTCATACATAAAGCAACAATAAATGTTATGATTACAAAACCGTAAAAATTATAATAAAAAATAATTATTATATAATTTAAAGGAAAAGTAAAAAATATAAAGAATCTATAAACAGGCGCAATGTGTAAAGACCCTAACGATCCCCTGCACCCCTATCGCGGCGCGGGGGGAGAGGAAGCAGGTCCCCCCGGCAGCGTGGGGGAATAAAGCGGTGGTTTATTGAGATTGCCAGTAGGACAAAGCAGTCCTAGATTGCGTCTGATGCACGTGTATTTTCTCATGTATATTTGAGCGGAAGCGGAGGGTGTTCTCGATCGAGTCGACTCTCATTCGCGACTGACTCGAACCGTTATTAGTTATATCGAAAACATATAGTAATGACGTAGAACGGAGGCCTATAGATTACTATTTTTTCTCACGTTTAAAAGTACGTTTGCGATGAAGAAGTTACATCTATAGTTAGATATATCACGAAATTATCGAATATATGTTGAAGACGAACTTAAAAGTAATCCTATAATGTGAGAGTCAAAGCATTCACTTGTAATAACCATGTCAAAAAACTCCAACAATTCGCATTGGACCAGCGTGATGGCCTTCAAGTCTAGGCCTCCTACTAGGCCTCCTTAGTCACGAGAGTCCCGTATTCAGTCCCAGGTTATAAATGGATTAAATCCAACCTACACCCACCTAAAAACGTTGTCAAGGAAAGAGTTTTTACTAAAGTGCATCTCATACTGGATTTCATCGCCACATCATTTTTAAACTACCTGAAGTTAATTAAATTACGACACACCGCCAAGGACTTCTATAATGTTTTGTTTCAGTAGCAACTGGTCACGGAAGCGCAGCGTTATTCGGTAATACCGGCCGCTCCCACGGTTGTGCAAATCACGACGCGGCAGCGTCTCCGCAACCAATTTGCGCTGTTACCACGACCGACGATCGACCACCGACGTCCGACGATCGACGACCATTTCACGACCGGTTACGCTGACTTACTGTCGTTGGAATGCAAACAACACAAATTGTTTTGCGCCATTCATATTATTACAAAATTTATTTATCTTTTTATGAAGCCACTTGCTTGAGATAGCCGTTTATGGACTCAACATGTTTCGGGTAGAGAGTTTACTTCTGCTTCTTTCTTTCTGTTCCTTAATCATCTCTTAAAATATACAGGGATATTTTTCAGGTGAATATTTGTCCTCGGGTTCAGAGTTATTACCTGATGAATTTCTATTATTCTATATCTATGTCATCCGCGACATAGGTAATCTCAGTATGAGTGTGTAAACGCTTATAAATTTTTATTGAACGATTCATTTAAACAACCGGATTTATTCGGCCATCACAACTAAGCGCTCGTCATCTCGGCAAAGATCCCGGACAGTTTTATTGAGGTTTATTGGATAGATCGGCGCGACGTCAGTGACGTCACATCCAATTGTGTCACGTCATAACCCGCTTCCGGAATATTCTTGGCGAGATTGTTGAAGGCTGTTCTTAATTTGAACGGCAGAATTTAACAAAAACACAACGGGTGTTGTTATGATGAGAAACTATTGTTAATGTTTTCGTATAGGTAGGTATGCTAACTAGCGAGGATGGCGTTCTATGAAAAATTAAAACAATAATAAAAGAAATAAACAAAATTATTTGGTATTATCTCATCTCAACCCATCACGGCCAAATTTTGAGCAAGGGTATCTTCTCTGAATGGGAAGGTTAAGGCTCCACCACACTAGCCAAGTGCGGATTAGCAGACTTCACACACCTTTGAGTTCTGCAAACTCCCCGGCATGCAGGTTTCCTCACGATGTTTTCCTTCACCGTTAAAGCGAGTGACATTTAAATGCTTAATATGTATTAGTCGTCAAGAAATATTCTGAGAGCAATTAAAACACCGTTATACGGAACGAACTGTTCGCTTGCCGCGTTACTGTCAATGGTCCGTTTTATTTTATATGTGTTTATACGTATATTGTTTATAGGACAGGCTTTATTTAGGAAATAATAACTCCTGGATAAGCACCTGTAACGAATGTCTCACTGTATTTTAAGTGGTGATGCGATAAATATAAAACTAAATAATTATTTAGTTGTGTACTAAGTGTGACAGAACTAACTAGATGCGCTAGTCAAATTCAAAGTCTAAATATTTTGTTTCATCATAGGAACATCGAGCGCACTTAGTCAGAAGATTACGTACACAATATTCATACATTCTTGTAAAATTGCAAGTTAAACTTAAAGTTGTAACAAAAAAATTTATAAAATACTACAAATGGCCCTTGCTTTGCTTCGGAAGAAGAGTTGCCATATAAATTTTTACATATTATTCCTCAGGAACAAAGCAGTTTACTGCGATATATTAATTAAATGTAGAAAAATGTGAGTTAAACTTATGTAAAAATGGAGGAACTAATTAGATATTGACATGAAAAGGTCCCGAGTATGTTCTCGTATTATCATCAATAGATATATGTATATAGCTGTCGAATTAAAATTTTCCATAAAAAAGATCTCAATGATATTCTTGTTTGTTGTTACGTAGTTGGCAGGCAGTACGAGACAGGTGAGGTCCGGAGTAGCGGAGTATACACGAGAAATGTACATTCAAGTATGTATATAGTTGGATGTGAGGTGAGGTCGGATTGCATCCAATTTACCGTTATAACACTTGGCTTTGTCACCGGCGTCATCGCACTCGACGCCACAAGCCTCTCCGGTATTACTCAATTAATTTTTGGCATCATTTATAGGCAATTTCATTTACTGCATTGATTTGTAGGTAATTTCAGGTTTGATTTTTAAATTGGTAGGATAAACCACCGGTCGGGTTTGGAACTGCTTTAATATAGAACGGACTAAGGTCGAAAAACCTCCGATGAGACTATTTGATAATGTAAATTGTGTATTAGCGGTTTAACTCGTTAACCCAACTCTGGAGGTATGTGCGTGTATGTGGAGGGTGGGTGTTCATTGCACAATAAATAACAATTTTAGATATAGTTACTGGTATTATCGAAGTGGCAGTGTTATTTTCTTTGTCGGAGTAATCTTGCGCTTATGTTAAAACGTAAATAAATGGCAGTAGCAGCATATTTGAAAGTACCTCTTGTTAGACCGATGCCGATGTAACAGTCGAATGAGTCACGGCGTCGCCGCGAGTGGCCTGTGGCGCGAGCTCCGTGCTCTGACATCTTATTACTAAAATATTTCTTAATATATATGTACAATTAGGCCGCAATAAAAGGTTAGTTTTATTTTAAAATTATGTCAATGAAATAACTATACCTTTTTTCTACGTACCAAGTCTTGATTGGTTTGCCTTAGTTTGAAAGACTTCGCCGATCCAGAATCCTGTGTGAGATCCAGTTCTAAAAGTCTCGTTAGTCACCTTGGAAAGATTTCAACAAACAAACTCTATCATCAAATATTTAAGGTTTATATACGTTCATCCTGAGTATGATACAAAGGTTTACAAAAAGTAACACCTACAGTGCCTCAAGGGACTTCGTAACCCGGTGAGTTTAAATATTGTACTCGTCTAAACAAATAACATATTCATTTATTGACTTTATAAAATATTAAAAAAATTGCGTTTTGGGAGGTACCTATAAAACAGAACAGAACCTATTTTGTATACTTTTTTATTGTTTAACATTAAAAAGCATAAAACAGTGCAATGCTATTCTTAGCAGTATATTGGCAACCCTACTGGGTGTAAGTATTTTGACAATACTTTTTTTTACCAAAGCTGGCGTATGTTACGTGTTTCAGATGTGTATTGGCATCGATGATCATTTACTGTCCTCCAGCAGTTACCGTGTTAACAACAATCAGTCGTATTTACAAAGCGTGTAATTATGAATTTAATTTAATTGTATTCAAAAATGTTATTATGATAAACTTTTTAGGGTTGCGACAAGTCAGTCAGCTAGACTAACGAAAACTGTTGGTTTTAAAGTCTATAGGAAAAGGCGAGCGGGTTGTGACGGTAACTAGAATAAGAAGCAAAGTAACTACCCACAACTTAATATCCTGTTTTGAACATTTGACAACATAAATATGTAGCTTCTTACTGCCCTTTTTTCTTCTAAAATATATAAGAAATTGAGGAATATAATATGTCTTTCAAGTGAGGCTAGGTTTGACTTACTTTGAAGTGGGTCCCAGGGACATATAATCCCAGGGATATAAAAAATATATATAAAAAAATATTAAGCTACATTTCAACATGGTAACACTTAATGGGCCGGCATCAGTTTTACTGAAGGTGGAGTAGTTGTAAGTTCGCCATTTTGAAATAGAATCAATCTAATTGGGAAGCCACTGAAATAGAATATTGTTCAGCGGTTTCCAGCGTTCCTTGTAGTGGTTTATGTATTATAACATAGACTAATGCGTTGATTTGTAAATAAAGCCTTTGTCTGTCTCATCGTCAAGTAATAAAGTGTCTGCGATTAGAATCATCCGCGCAGGAGGAATCTTGTTCCATCCCTCCTGCCTTATAACAGCTGCTGCAAGTGATTCTGTAACAACCATATTCTTGTGTGATATCGGTTTACAGTATCTTGGTTTTCTTTCAGTATGATATTAATAATGTTAGCTGTCCGAGAATTAAAATTACATTAGGATGTAACGCAGTAGGTTGGTAGCCAAAAGGCTGGTATCAGATAAGAAGCGGCTGTATTGTGGCGACAGGGTCGTTTTAAACTATTTACCAATAAAACTAAGAGTAAACAGATCAATGGCTCATTGCTCGTTCTGTGGTTAGTGAATTTTAAATGCAATGAGACACATCCTTATATATTATTTCTCAGTCTTTAAGATATGTTTCATATAATTTGATCTACATTTTGGCTCTTGCTATATCAATTCTTGCCAGTTTCCCGCTTTCAAACTTTGATCCTCTTCCTTCGCTTCCTGCCATTCTTTAAATCTCAATTTCCTTTTCATGAACATATGTATTTCTCTCTCATACTCATGCCGCTACTTTTTTGATAAATACTGTCACATTTCTGACACAAATTTGTCTTACAATTGTTTGCTCTCTCTATTTTTATCATTTACTTGCAACATGCATCCTGAGCGTATTCACACTCCTTATTTTTTGACGTAAGCCACTTTTCTTTCGGAGGAGGCTGTATATTTATTAAACTTAACACCGTACATAGAGAATAGTAATAAATGAAACATGTAACTTACATAGATGGCTTCAGTTTGAGCGACAAGTTATTTGCTTGAGTATTGAGGTATCGTCTCTTATAGAATTCTTTTTTTTTGTTATTCTTATTTTGCTGGTCAAGTGCAAACAATATCAAAGAATGTAGCGTGCCGTGGGTGTCCTGCACAGTGTACTCCCTAGCTTTGAATGTTTACTTAATAGTATTAGCTCCGCAGTATACAGTTATAAGAAAACGCCAACTTTCAACACTTACACTGAATTTATTTCCATTTTATTTTACACAAGCGAGATTATTACACGATACAGTTTGTACAAGTCAAATGTTCGAGCTCGAATTAGGACGGCTTGCAAACGTTACGACCTGCTTCGATCGCTCCCCAAGACCGACTATCTCTCAAGAATACCCCGCCATCTACATTTTACCTTTCCGAATATAATTTATTTTTAATCTACCCTCATATTTTGCAACC
>DWJZ01007902.1:0-11741 GCA_018249125.1 Asbolis capucinus
TGTTAATGTTTCTCTAACAAGAGCTATGATCTATGTATATATATATACTATATACTAATACTTTACCGAGAAAAACTATCCATCATCACGCTAAGACCAATAGAAACGGAGGATCAATGAAAAATGTTTCAAAATCAGGGGATTTTTTTCTATTGAAAGCTTCTGCTGCGTTAATGTTTAAAAAAATCATGTATGACGGAAACGAAGTCGCGGCTTAAAGTAAGCGTTAGCCTAAAGTAACTGTTCCACGCGGCCGAAGTCGCGGCCGGAAGCTAGCATAAATATATACCAGTATAACCTCCTTTTCTAAAGTCGGTTTAAAAGATTATTCCATTTAAATGCGTAAAAACAAACGTCGGGCAGGGAACAATACTGATCGAATACGTTTTAAACTATTGTTTTAGATTCACTCGCAACAATATCATATCAAATGTTCAACAATACATTAATAATTTGTTTTTTGTATAACTTTACGCATTAAAGTTAATAAACGGTATATATTTCTTTTAGTCGAAGTGTACGTATTTCACTGAACCAGTACTTCTTGTAAAGGAGTTTCTTTTTATGACAAAAAGATTATTAAGAAGTAAATCTGAAATAGTCCATTTTAAAACCCGAAGAATTTACAAAGTGTTTAAATGTAAGTATCATCCAGGACAACTGGCATTTTAAAAACATTTCTCTTTTGAATTTTACATTTTGAAATGTTAATTTTACTTTTCAGGAAAAGTATGCTTTGCGGTGTCTCGGTCAAGCATGTCTCGGTCGAGCCCTTAAAAGGCTAAACAACAAGTGTTTTTCATGAAAAATTAAGGAGAGTACGATCTGCTCGGTGTGACTGGCGAGAGCGGGGGTGCGGCGTGCGGTGCGGGGGGACGGGGAGGGGTAGAGGCGACGGGAGACTTTTTGAAAAGTTGACATTTGTTGATGTCGTAAAATGTAACGCTATTGTGTTTTTACGAGAGCCCCCAACGATGGTAAGGATAAACGAATGAGACAAAATAAGTTTGCGTGGATTTCTCTATGAAATATAGCCGGTTACGAGCACTAAAATATTTATTACATTACCTACTATTTGTTGAATAACACCCTGTACTTACCAACACGGAAAACTGAACTTCCATTTTATTTTTAACCGACGTTAAAAAAAAGGAGATTCTCAATTTACTTTTTTAGATCGAAAGCTAGTAGTGCTCGATAGTCAGTCCTATTTTGAGCGACATCTGACGAGCAGTTTTGGAGTTATTCTTAACAATGCGTCTTTTATAGGGTACGTCTACATTGACAATGCTGTTTTCATTGTATTACTTGTCGAAATAATTCGAAGTCCGTTTTTTATGATATAAACATTACGGCTGTAAAATGCGATCAGTGCAAAGTACGTTAACAAACGAAATCTGGTATCGATACGATGCCCTTTTATTTTTTTATTAGATAACATTCTTGATATCGAGTTACGGGAGGCTGGCGCAGCAGGTGCGAATTAAACGATGTTTGTACTTAATATTAACTTTTATTACTAAATTATTACATATTACTTATATATAACTAAAACTACAGTGACACCGGGCGGTATTAGGTCCGGAGTGACCACGTGAGGCGTCGGAGTGCGTTCCCAGCCCGATTTTGGTAAGAATTATAGGATATCTTTCCTATACAAGTTGAGAACGCGGCGATGTTTGATTTTAATTTCTGATATTATAACAATCACGTTAATATTATTATTATTTATTTATAAACATTTCCACGATGCACGCGTGCCTAACAAACCTGTATTTAGTAAGCATCGAAGCGTTCGCCCACACGCGACTGAAAAGCTATATTTGATTGTAAACGTTTAGAAAATTAATTAAATTCGATACCATTGTGTTTAATAAATATTCTTCGTTTACTATATAAAATACTTCGTTTACTATATAAAATACTTCGTTTAGTATATGAAATATCAGGATGAAATGAACGCACTTGCGACCTACCCTAAAGGATTATCACCAATTTTGTTTTTTAAAAGTAGAATCATCTATTTTTTTTATTTTATTAATTTAAAATAATAAACAAGACTTATTTGTGGTAAGTGGAAAAATAGATAACTAAAAGTTAAATGTAGTATTTATTATAAATTATCACGGCACGCAAGGGACATAAAAACAATATTATCTTTTTTATCTATACAATATTATTTATTTATCTTTTGAGAAGAGTTATAAAACTTTTTAAAGTGCTTTTGAATTCTGCTTATAATAAACAATCCTATCAAATACATTACATATAAAACAAGGTTTATTAAAATATAAAAAAAAACAAGCTTTAATGAAAGATTCATACAACAAAGAAACATACAAAATTTCATAACTGTACTGTTAACCGTTGAGGAGTTCCCTTGTCTGGAGTCAATCGTGAACGTAGTTTCAGGTCATGCTTGTCATAAAAATTATTTGTCATCAGGATGAAAAAGTACAGCTATAATATGGCTCAGCATCGTTTAATATGAGATACCGGGATTCTGGGTAACGTAAGAAAGAGACGCATAGATCGTAAATCAGAATGACGAGGACAATGGAGAGAGTTGTTATTAATACGAAGTATTTATCAAAGATTCTATCTTGTATCGGTATTGCACAATCCGGATTGATTAACGATTTGTATAATCAGGGTCGATATTGGAGTCTTTACAAAGAGCACTTGGATTTAACCCATTTTCATCCCACTGCAGGATACAGGGGCTCAGCCGATTCTCGTTTCACAAGTCGTCGCGATATCGTAGCGTAATTCGTTATTCACGGCACCCCAACGACAAGGATTCGAAAGTCGTTCGTCAACGAAATGTTAACTGTATTCGGATACTACAGAGATGACGTTCTATTGAAGCGCAATATACTTAAATGACATCCATCCGAACGTCGTTCGTCAACGAAATATCAACTGTATTCCTATCACATAAAGTTGAAAGTTCTGTTAAAGCGCAGTTATTTAATATTTAAAAAATGAGAGCAACAACTCCAGCTGGATTGCAATCAATCGACTTCTGAACTTAAACGGCTGAAATTGTTTGGTAAAACAAGCATCGCCTGGCTGTATGTGTGACGCGTCTCCGAAATCTAACTATACCCACTTTATGAAGCTCTTTGGGTATTCTACCCACAGTTACTGTACTTTGGGTTTGATGATCAACTGAGAAACCACACGAACACTTCCAACATGACTTGACGTGTTATTTAATCGAGGACAACAATCGGAAGCGAATGGTTTAGCATGTTCTTCAAAGCACCAAACCGCTTACTTCGTTACTAGCGTTCATACATGTCACTGCTAGCGATGAACGTGATTGCTAACTTGGTCTCTTGTATTAGTCTCCTGCGCTCGACCAACTCAGGTTATGAACGCTTCAAATAATAAACTTATAACTTACTGTTGGATTTCACTGAAGGCGTATGGTCACTAATAAAACTACAGATAACACCTATGAGCCGAAAATAAATAATTATCTCCCACATAAATATTCGCCCCGCCCGAGTCTATACTCTAGATTCAATAATCTAGAATTTCTTGGTTTTATTGTTTATATCACTACTAGGCTATAGTTATCAACAAATGTATAGTTATTTTAGGTCTTTCAAAATTTTTCTCTCGCACAAACTGCACCTACATAAAACCGCCTCTATTTAACACACACTAATAAAACAATTGCATAAAGCAGCTTAAAGTAGCGTGAAATTTGAAACGATACAGCTTAATACGCGATTCTCAAATAATCGTGTGTAGAGTGAGTGTCTGCGGGCCTCTCCTGCTCGGCAGCGGGTCGGAGGCACGGAACGGGGAATAGATTCCTTTAGTCACATTTATGGCTAATATATTCATGAAACTTTCACAAAAATATTTCTGAGCGCGCTCGCGTCTGCTTTGTTATGAGTACATAGACAACACACACGCTCCCATCGAGCCCTTATTGAGACACGGTTTGCGCGATATATTTTGTTGACAAATATGTTCGCGGGAATGGATATTCTGTAACTACTTTAATTTATCACAATTGTTTTTATTGATTATAAGCTGCGTAAGTGGAAATGCGATATTTTGTAACGATGGACGGACGTTTGTTACTTCTTCACGCAAAAACAACTAAACGGATCTGAATCAAATTTGGCACAGAGGTAGATTATAGTCTGGGATAATAAATAGGCTATTTATCAATGTACCTACCACGCGGCGAAAACTCGCAAGAGCGGTTACAGTTGCAAATGTTGCGTAACTCAAAAATAATGTCCAAAGTACATTACTAGATTACGTGGGTTAAGAGAGAGAGAGAGATAAATTGTACCTAAAGCATACCAGTAATTAAAAAAAAAACAAATAGGCAATAGAAGTAGAGCAAACAGTACGAAGGTTGCTATAAAGGAAGGTACACGCCACGAGTCAAGCAATTTCCGCAATTCGTTCAGACGCTTCTTTTAAAAATTTACTGCGAAACGTTGTGCAATAACGCTTTCGTTTTTCAACAAAACAACACAATTGATGTTCGCAGTGAGTATTTAAGAGGGAATTTCGGGTTGCACGTGCAGACGTTATTTCCTATTAGAGAAGTAAATGTTCCCGCGGAAAAAGGTCCGGGAGTTGCAGCGGCTAGCGGAGCGAAATAAAATGGGAGGTGGAGTTTGCACGTGACGGCGGTAGGGCCGAACCACGCGCACGCGACGCGCCGCGCAATTTCCGCTTCCCTGTCAGACGCGACGCGCGCGCCAGCCCGCCAGCCGCCAGCCGCCAGACTCGCCAGCCGCTACCTCGCCGCACCGCCAACTCCGATGAAAACGAGAAAACCATAACGCTGCCTTTACACCACGCTAATTTTAACTTTCCCTTTACATTAACAGATAAATTTACATCGAATTTACTCTAATTATAACTACCCGTAATCTAAAAATAAAGGTTCATATTATCAGAAGATGGTGCCAGGTTCGCAATAATTAGTTTTAAAACTTCAGAACGTATTTATTTAGTCTTTGTGATCGCATACATTTTAGATAGAACGTGTGTTAGGATTAAAAAAAGAATGACTGTGTCGCTTTCAGACGTCGGGAATATACGTAAGTGCTATTTAATGAAACATACGAACTAGATAACGAAAACTGAACTGAACGTTCGTATCTAAAAATGCTGATTAGTATTCGAGGGAGAAGTAGATGCGAATATACGATAAAAGCATCCGGAAACTGATTACAAATACACAAGTACAAGTAGCTTTGTTGCGATACGAGGCACGATTTAGACATTAAGCCTATCGCACAGGAGATCCACAATTATCGCTACAAGTATTCGCGTAGAAATTGCTCGACGTCAGCATTTAATAACTGGTAGCTGCTTTATGATCCGGACGTGCTTCGTGAAACAACATTTTTACGGTAAACGAATTTGCGTTATTTTTTTGTTTAAAGATGCTCATGAGGGTCGCGTACGCAAAGTCCAGTGGTATTATTTATTAGGGTGTGCCCCTTCCTCGGCGCGCAAGGAATGGTTTTAATAATTATGGGGTAAAGAAGTGAAGCGTGCGGGGTCTCGGCGGAAGGACGGAGCGGGGGCACGGCGCGATTAAATCGCAGGCGTTTCGGCATGTAACAGGAAGTGGGTCAAGCGGCGCCGCCCGAGCTATTTATTGCGTTTCCGAATAAATTGCAATCCAAGACTTAAAAAGCAATCTCACCTGCAACCCGTCGCAATCGAGCCATAATTCGAAATCTATGAAAGGTACAATGATTTAGGAAAGGTTCTCATCAATTTTATTTATGTGTTACGCGTACACTTCCGAGCAGGTGCGGATATTTTTTAAAGGTAAAGTTAGAAAAAGGGTTGAAACGGTCATTGGTTTTGCGACGGCCCGTAGAGGGTCGAAAAAGGCATACCATTAAAACTTCTTTTTGTTTGATCGCGCCTGGCGTTCGGGCGGGCTAAGTCTTAGTCGCTCTGCAATTACACACAAGTGCCTTTAAATGAACCGAGCTCTCGAGCACGCGGCGGCGGCACGGGCGGCGGCACGGCGCGGGCGGCGCATCGCCTCGCACCCGAATGCGCCCTCTCCGTCGTTTCCACTTTCTGGTAATTTCATTTTAAATGATAATTTTCCCGTGTGTGTGTATATTTCTCACTAAAGGTAAATTAAATAGCTTTTCAAACAACTTGTGACTGTTTTAATGATTTGTGACCTTATTTGACACTTTCCGGTCTTTTAACTTCCCGGCAAATTACATACAATTCATGATCATAAGCAATTTATACACACACAAAAAAGTAAAAACTTAATTAATGTTTTAGTGACCTACAATGTACTTGATATTTTTATCAACATACACATTTGAAATAAAGTTTTCGATTATATGATTTTCCGATAAGCGTCAAAAGACGCGTCGTACCGTTCCGCTGCTATAGATAAATAATTCTAGGAAATGAAATAAATATACGACACAGGAAAAAACGTAATACGGTCCCATTCAATCGGATATTTAGAAATTGATGAAAAGGATGAAACAGCTTTGTTGTACGTATAAAAATAAAAATGGATCCTTTTAATTATATAAATTGTTTCATCGGTAAACATCTAAGAAAATAAAAAAAATCAGCGCCTTAATTAAACATACGAGCACATACGTTATCCGAACAGCAAAAATACTAATCGACGGGTAAGATACGTTTTTCACGTCGTTTATTTTCAGTGTTGTCTGTTTACATGGGCGGGTAGTGGGAGGCGAGGGTGGGAGACGAGCAAACAGCATTTTATCGTGGTGCTGGCCAAGTAAATCTAAAGCACCAGTTACTATCTTTAGTATTCTACTTGCAGTAGCCCCTTGCTGTTTACGGGCAGTCGCGGCCGACTCCAGATGCCTATCTCAGCTATAGCCACTACCTTTCTCGACATTGATGAATCTCCGAACACCCTGTAGGTATTTCCGAGACTCCGTAGATTTCACTGGAAGTCTTTCCGCAGATCGTTGCAAGGTAGTTTTTCACTCAGTGCGCAACAATGGATTTCCTCGAAGTAACTACAGCTCTTTCAGAAACCTCAGCCGATGTATTTTTACACAATGAATGTTTACCTACTGCAAATTCCACCCAGAAAGAGACGTCTACAAAAAAGATTTATTTTCATGTATTATTCATTCATGTGTCCTCGAACATTTTCATTTCGACGTGATATTTTGGCAGTGCGATAATGACATTTGTCGTAAAAACTGGTATCATATCCAGAGTAGGTACAAAACAGATCCAGGAAAGATATTCAAGTTTCGTGAAATTGAAGATGACAGACTTTGTTAGACTTCTTAGAAGCAGCGTTCAACCCGCGCAGTAATTTGTTGAGGTTATTTACATAATCTTGCCTATAATGTTTCGAATGCTGAGAGTTTATGACTGTTTTCATAATTGATTTATTATACCCATTAATTAACGATTGTGACTGTAAAGTTATAAGGCTATTTTAGGTATCTATTTGTAATTAGGGCGTGGAACAAGATCTAAGTACTAAAGCTAGTGATTAATATGAATACTAAGTTTTTGAAACACTAATGGTTTATGGACTTCTGTCTCTAATAACAAAATGTGTTATGAAAAATTAAACAGCATGTTATCTTGTCACTATTAGCGCTACAAAAAGACTCGTTTTTCACTAGCAACAATTGCACATTTGAACATATTAAACCAACAGATCCTAAAAAAACAATAACTATTTCTTTAAGCTTAGCAGAAATTAATATACCAGTAATTCTTGTCCGATTTATAAAGTATTTAAATCCCAATAAAAATGGATAAAGAGTAAAACGATTTATTTTAAAAAGCCGTATAATGAGTGATTGGAAAGAGCTGTGTAAATAAAGCTATGCGGCGCCCCGAGCCGCTCTCAAAGGGCGCTAACGTGAATGGCCAACGAGAATCTTTGAGAGCTCGCTGCAAAATCATCTCGATACTAAAACTGATATTTCGATTCAATCTGTGGTTCGATTTAATCGCATCGGATTGTGGATTACGCTGTTAATGGATTTGTAGGGCGTTTATCTCGATTGATATGTACGATGAGTTTGTACGATTCGATTGAAATAATAAAAAATTTATGTATGTTGAGTACTTATTCGATTTTTAAATGAGTGCGGTTGTCTTAAGGTTTGTTCACATTCTGTATGCGGTTGAAATTCAACCATTAATCTCTCAGGAAATATTGAATGTATGTTTGAATTTAATATTTTCATTTTTTATGACAAATGAATGAGACAAACGGATTTGATGTAATAAAATTACATTTTATCGTTTCTTACAACACATCTTAATGCTTCGAAATAAGAAAATCTAAACACTTATCTTAAATTTTAAAAAGTCTAGAAGCTTCTGTAAATAAGCAAGTCACTACTTTTTATTTCAGCACAGCTTGTGGCTTGAATATGAAATGATTTCAGATTTTTTGCTAGAACTACAGCAATGGATGAGGTGATTCAATGTTTTTACGTATAATCCATTAAATAACAAGAACTATTGTATCATATAATCAATATAAATAAATAAATGTCTTTGGACAACTCACACACCATCTGTCGACAAACTAAGCGTTAGTTTGTACTATGGTAATCAGAAAACTGAACATATACATATGTATATTTTTTTAAATACATCTTTACACCAATGCACAAAAATTCGGATTTTTTATTATTTCACTTAGTTTTAACGTCTACATGAATTATAACATAAATAAAATAAGTAAATACTTTTATAGATATTTTTACACCCAGACACACAGATCAAACATTCCTGCTCTTCACACAAACGTTTGATCTGGGTGGGCATCGAACTCACGACCTACGGTGTAGCAGTCAGGTTCACTAACCACTAGACCAACCGGCCTGTGCATATTAAAATTCCATTTCTAATTTGTCTTGTGTCATACGTCACAGAGTAATAATTTAAAAGTGTACTACAGTGTTATAGAGGACATCAATGTCTTCAAATAAGTCCACGATACCGTTTCTCCAACTATTACAGTTACGTCACAATAACTACTTCTTCATGTAAAAATATTCGAAGCGAGGGCAGCCATACTCGAAACTAGCAACTAAAATGAATAAACACTTGATTTTAACTATTCCTTTGCTTTTGCAAGCTACACCAAAGCGGAATGCCCTCCCCTTACAGAACTGGCCGACCAAGAGAACCTTTAGGAGATTACCCCGAGAGCACTGTGGAAATTCTGTTTCGCTAATTGGATTGACATTTAGATTAAACTGGAAGAAATAATTAACATTTAATAAGCTTTATGTAAGCTAGCTATGTAGCGGTGATAGCCTAGTGGTTCAGAATTCGGCCTCCTACTAGGTGGGACCGGGTTCGAATCCCAGGGCGTGCACTTCTGACTATTCGGAGTTATGTGCGTTTTAAGCATTTAAATGTCACTCGCTAGAAAAGTGAAGGAATATATCGTGAGGAAACCTGCAAGCTGGGGAGTTTCAAAACTCAAAGGTGTGTGAAGTCTGCCAATTCGCATTTGGCCAGCGTGGTGGACTATGGCCTTGACCTTCTCATTCAAAGAAGAGACCCGTGCTTAATAGTGGGCCGTGATGGGTTGAGATGATGTTACCTAAGATTTTGTAAAATCAAGTTTTTAACTCAACTCTTCAAATATATTTTCCAACAATAGTTTTACTAACTAATCAACCCACTCACTAATGGTGACTTAAATCGTCCCTTAGTACAGAATTTCAATACAAAATCTGTACTAAGAAAAATAATACCTCCCTCAAACATGCTAATATTATAATTGAGTTTGTGAGGACGGATGGATGTTTGTTATTCCTGTACACAAAAAGTACTGAGCTGATCTGTATGAAATTTGGCATAGAGATAGATTAGTCTGGAATAACATATAGCCTACTTTTTATCAACATGAGTAACTTTAGGGCGAAGCCGCAGGTATAAATTAGTTAATATTAGTATAAAAAATATATCCTACAATTTTATTTATGAAAAATACCATTATGACACTCTATTTAAGAATTACTAGTAACTCTAATGGTTTAAGAACATTATTTATCTCAAAAACAATTATAAAAATTCATTTATTGAAGTACATTCACATTAACTACAATTTATATAAATAAAAATTAGACACATTTGTGTAATATTCAAAAAAATCTATAAAACCTACTGCACATTTTTTACAAAAAATATTCGTAGACAACCTCACCGTGACGTTGTTACTGTGCATATAAACAAAGGATGAATTCTAATACTATAAATCCTTAAATCCCTTTTCTAAGCTCCGTTAGGTGAAGGAGCGAGACACGCGCTCTAGGCACTTTGTCCGTTATTGTCGCCCTATGTGACTGCTGCCTAATAACATCAAGTCCTAGCCGTACGACACTCGCCCCGAGCACCAGCCAAGGCCCGAGCTAGCTAATAAAATCATCTGATCGCCTTCCTTCATTGCATGACAATAGTTATGTACTTTCTTGTTTTGAATGGAATCTTGAGTATGAGATTATGTTTGAAGACAGGCCGGTTGGTCTAATGGTTAGCGTAGCTGACTGCTACACCGAAGGTCGTGGGTTCGATTCCCACCCAGGTCAAACTTTATGTGATGAGCAGGAATGTTTGTTTTGTGTGTCTGGCTGTAAATATCTTTATACGTATGTATTTAAAATATATATGTTTATCAGTTGTCTGATCACCATAGTACAAGCTAACGCTTAGTTTATCGAAGACTTTGAAATTATCTGTCTATATTGTAATATATAATTTTACGTTTAAAAAAATAGATGTTTAAGTTACAAAAACCCAAAGTCCACTGCGACCCTATGATATTGTGTGAGTATGGGATAGTAGTTTAATGAAATGAAAACCGTTTATTTCATCTTAGGAACCAATTGCTCACTTAACGAAAGTCAACATCTGAAATACAAAGTTCCTACATATACATAACTATAACATTAATAACAAAATATATATGAACTGTTGGTAGTGATCCTGAATGTGACAGGAACGGATCCGATTGGCAGCGAGGCCAGATAGATAAATATTTGTTCTCGGTTCATGGGTGTTATGTTTTGTAGGCTGGTTGGTATCCTGACAGCGACATAGGAGGTCCAGTAACAGATCAGTTGGTGGACCATATATTTGAGTTAGATAAATAGTTGTTCTCGGTTCACGTATGTTATTTACACTGTACATAAATCTTACCTACGACAATCAATCTTAGAGTATGGATACGAGTATAAAACACGAAGTTAATAAGCAACTAACCTATCACAGATAAATTTTAAACGAATTGAAAAAAAAATCGAATCGCGGTTCGGAAAAAGCCGAAAAAGTTATCTCGGCCATTCGATACTCGGCGAGATTAGTGCATAATGTGTGACGGCCTGTATTCCAAGATATCGATTCTGGAGACCGGCCAAAAAAACTGGCAGCAAGGCACGCGTCAACTACCGCGCCGTAAACCCTTTCACCAATATTAAATTCTGTTTTGCCACTTGGCGACTCTTACTGCTTCCCGCACAAACTATGGGCATAGTCTGGCTGAGAGGAGGCCTTTAACATACTCTATCACGCTGTTCCAATATGGTGTGGAGCATCAACTGGCCAGCATTGTCATAACTTAATAGCAATAGAATAAAAAATACTTTCATAAGTGTCTCTAAAATATCTACAGCCTTGGCCAAAAGTATTAGGCACCCTATAAATTACTGCAAAATTACATGTTCAGGGAGAAAAAAAAG
>DWJZ01007903.1:0-11741 GCA_018249125.1 Asbolis capucinus
AAAGTTAGCAGAGCGTGGTTTCGATCCACGGACCTCTGGGTTATGGGCCCAGCACGCTTCCACTGCGCCACTCTGCTACGATAACAATGTTCGAAATTATGCATTAGAACTGTAAACGTGTTTGATCGTAATAAACATATTTCTTAAAATATTACTGAAAACAAAGCGTTATTTTCTTTTATTAAAAGTTTGTTTAAACAACTGAATTGTATATAAAATATTAATAAATAAAATAACACTGCCAACATCTTGGTACTGTACCATAGGGGCCAACCTTTTACCATTTGTTTTAATTAGTATATATATACATATATATACCTATGCTACCCACCTTAATTTACTATAATAAATAAATATAAATTATATTAATATATCATGTTTCATGAATAGTTTTTAGTGTCATTAAAATAAAATAAATGTGTGTATGTACATCTATATTATAAATTACGAAATTAAATATTTAATACATTTTTAGTACATCATTAATACATCAATCATATTCTTAATATAATTTATTAAAGGTACCTTTAATTTTCTAACTTATTTTCTTTACATGTTCCAATGTATTTCTTTACCAAGAAGCGACCAAAATGGGGGGGGGGAGGTCTAAAATTTTAACCCAAACCAGGTTGTAGTAGGGAATCAGCTGCTTGGTGGGAGAAATTTCGACTAGTTATTTTAATGAGAGGTTCTTTGATGGGGTCGAACACTCCGGCAATACATTTAATATATCTGACGAGCAACGGCACCGGTGGCCACGTACCATCTGTTCGCTGAATTCATAAAAAACGAATACCATAGAATCGTACATAAACTATAGCACACTTCATCTTACATAACATACATTCATTCTGTACGTGTTTTTACTGTATTTATTGTTATTGAACTACTATACCGCTGGATGAATAATACATTTTTCATGTCACAGCACATGCCTGTGCCTGTCTTATACCTATATAGTGTCTTAATATTGTTATATTAAACAGTATGTCGGATACCAGATATACCTACTATATACGACATGCCAAATACACCGGAACCAAGTTTTTGTTCCAAGTAAAATATTACTCATTAAAAGACAAGTCATGCGGAACGTTTATTTAACAAAAGAAGTATCTCACTGGCACGACGTCTGTTGTTTGTGTGCTTAAAGCAGTACATTGCACGGTACCAATAATGTTCTCCGAAGTGAAAACTGAATGTAATTTATTACGCTGATATCTTTATCTAAGAATAGCAGAACATGCGCACCAGTGACTTCAGATAACACAATATTGTGAACGATATTTCATAATAAATAGTAGCTCGACGCGACCACGAGACACTTGTACGGACGGAGTTCAAAGCCACAGTGTAATGTTATGTCGGCCACGTATCCTGATGGATTAATATGTGTAACAATACTTAGAATTGTAACTGCATTGCATTATTGCAATGGTTCTCAAACTTGTGGTCTCTTAGATCACTTTCAAAACTTTATTGGTCATCGTGGACTGCTGTTGCAACAATTCTGCGGGATTCCCAAAATTCAGCAAAAATGTGTGCTGAAAATTTCCATTTTAACAATTCTCCTCCGGTTATAAATTTTATTTTTAGCTGATTTTTATATTTTTACACAGAAATATAGCATTTCAAAAACTTCTTCAAAAATTTTACTACTTTAAAAGTTTTCATTGTCACCTACATTGAGTGTTTAACTATACTTGCAAAACCAACTTTATGTTCTTAGCTATCGAAACGAGATAAATTTTCGTGGACCCCTATTTACAAATTGTAAACCCCCATTTTTGTCACGTCAACGTAGACCTTCTGCAAGTGTCCTGTGGACCCGTGGGCACTTGAACCACTTTGAGACTCACTGCACAATTGTTATGTTATTATGTTTAAAACGTGTTCGCACGGTGTTACCTGCGTGAGACAATTTTTATTGAGGTCCTACGATTCCCTCCGAGCCAGTCCGGTCACGTCCGCCTAGCTTTAGAGAGCACCGCCCGAGGAGGCGAATCATTCGATCCTTCCCGAAACTTTACAAATAAAAGAAACTAAACTATTGTAAATTAACATTGTATAGCTGTTTGTTATTTCCTTGGCAACGACACGGCAGGGAGGATGTGACGCGCGGATATAGTACTGTTTTCTGCATTCATAACTTATTGGTGTGGAATACTAATTAATGTAATGGTTCATTATTTTTGTTTGTTTTTTATTTCTCCATGTATCAGCTATCAGAGATCCATAATTGGGCATAGGCCTCTCCGAATTGGCGTCAATCGTCTTCAGTCGGTTCATTCTGTGAGCGATGTATGTATGTCGCTCTGGATCGTCTATACATCTCACAATTTCTGACTTGATCTCGGTGCGACCGAGCACAGTTTTTTCTTGTTTAATAATGAATAGTTATACCTACTTCATTAATTCCGTTCGGTATATATTTGGGTTAGGTAGGTTCATCTAGTTTGTAATTAAGTTATAATTAGAATATAAGGATCATAATTATAATGTGAACACATTAATCAACATAAATAGTGTTGCCATCAGATAGGATCGTAGTCGCCAATAAATTAAAAAATAATCCCAACTTTTTCTCCTAGCAATATTTTCCTTAATTCCTCGGAAATGACAAAATCCGTGTCCCATTGTTGACCCAGAAAGTGTAAGAACAAATGATAGTGTGTAATGTTGATTGTGGAACAATGGAGGTTACCCAATATCAAAAGAGCGCCGCTTCCGTTGATTTATAGTGTTCCCGCCGGCCCTCCGTCTCCCTCCTCCGACCTCACCAGCGCGCCGCCTCATCAAACGTTGCTCCATCGCCAATACACTGTCACTGTGATTCTCTTCAGGGAATGATTCCCGTTTTGGTCATTACCTATTCTTTAGATAGTAATGTGTCTTAATGTAAGTACCCTAACGATATAGCTGACCGATTTCTGTACCCAGTGGATTTAAGAAGAAAACGTTAAACATAACAATATATTATTTTATTTGTGTCTCCTTGTCTGTTCGTTTATGAGTTCTCTCTAAAATAAAGAAATTGATTTTTATGCGGCTCTCACTAATATATTTATTTATTATTTACTTAACAAATTAATTTATATCAATCGATTCACAAATAAAAAGTATAGAATCTCGTGTACAGCAATAACTTTACCGCAGCGAAGCGATCGTTAATAAATTGCTAATAAGTCCAAAAGCTTGCTTATTGTGTAATATTAACAGCTTTATAAATCATATTTGATGAAGCATTAGTAAAATCAAACGACTCAATATTATGTGACGTGGCATGGTGCACGCGACGTGTCGTGTCGTGCCGTGTCGTGTCGTGTTCCTTATGGGACTCGCGGGGATCGTTTAGTGGTCTGGAATTTAGATTTGTTGCGCAGACATGCGTGCTTGTCACACCAAGCGCCACTACGATCCTTTCTTGTATACAAAATGCGGGTTTATCTTAAATTTTGATTGGGCATCTTGCAGAGCATACATTGAACTCAAGTTATGTTTCTACAAGATTTTTATTAAAGTATAATTCATTTAAATTTAATTTCAATAGTGGGATAGACATTGCAAAATTAAATACTCTTTTATTTATTGGAAATTACAACTGTTTATTATAACTCTTGTAATTTCCTTTTTAAAACTTATTATAACTCAGCAATCAAGGGTTAGGTATTGTAATTAAACAAGACACTAAGAGTAAATTCCCTACCATAGAGACTAGATATTTTTTTTCAAATCAAATGACCAATCCTGTAATTATTTACGTAAATTAAAATAGTAACGAAGTATTTACACCCAAAATATTATCAGTAGTAGTATGGCGTTCTGGTTAAAGTTTATCTGTTAAACATGGCCATTATTCTAATTTATTTTATTATCAAACCATCTGAATGGTTACTTCGTAGTCGTGTTAAACAGTTGACCAGATGTTCGATGCATTTACTTCACATAGTTAATGAAGCGAGGAGATTTTATGTCACTGTCCTTATGGAGCCACTGTGAAACTTCAAGTTTTTGTTAAAATTAGTTTTGGAAGGCTGGCGGGGCGGCTGTGTCCCGCGTCCCGGCGGGCGGGACAGGCAGGTGCGGGACAATGTGAACGGGAAGGGCACGCGTGCAACTGCACACGGCAGCGAGATATCCTTACAGCGTCCATTATACTGTATAATGATTGTACCAATAATGGACATTCAAGATAACATCTTAGTATTCAATTACTGTGCAGTGTTTTTTTTCTATTAACAATCTATCAATTGTATCAGATTCTTGGAAATGTGCTCTTATTAAATTAATAATAACTTGTTCTTAGTGGTGTCATAGGTAGCACATAGGTAGTATAATGTCGGACGTATAACTTTATACAAGTGTGGTGGGTTTTCGATATTTATTGAAGAATATTAGTTTTTTGATTACTAGAAATTGCCCTCGCTTCGCTTTGCAAGAACCAGTTACCAGAAAACTGTTACAGTTAGACATACACTATCATGTCCTCTATAAAACTGTAGTACATCACTCTGTTCTATTGTCAATCATTTCCGCAGCGTATGCGATTTAAGGATTTTTTGGTACTTTTTTCACACGTTGGGTTCCCTATTTTTTCTCGTGTTAAATATAGCCTATGTTCATTAGATATAATGTAGGATTCTAATGGCAAATTTTTTTTTTAAAACGGTCCAGTAGTTTCGGAGTCTATTCAATTCAAACAATCAAATGTTTCCTCTTTATAATGTTTGTGCAGAAATCATCAAGTCAATTTACCTACAAACTGTGATTTTGAATATGAAATTCGACATTTCGAATTACAAATTATAGCGTAGTATTAAACTTCCTTATTAAAATCCAATATTCGCTCATTCTGTCACTACCTTCTTCGTTACTAACAATCGTTTTGTATCAGCGTAGCACCGCCGTTATTAATAACAAATATAGAGCATTACCTCTTATAAACAGAGTATGTCGATAACAGGAGCTTACACCTTATATTTTTTGTAATCCGACATCTGTTAGAAGCTACAACAGAGTAACGGACACGCAAGATTCTCTCAATAGATTTCTCAAAATCTTTTGTGCAGAGTTTGCGTGGGAGGATACTAATAGATCTCTATTAACATTTTAAAGTTCAACGGCTCTGTTGGTCTGCTGGGGAGCTTTAAAAGCACTCGAAGCCAAGGTTCATTGTGGGGAGATAAGCGTGATATTTTAAACAGTGATTTCGAAGCAGAACGGTATCATATGTTCTGCAAATGTGGCGCCAGTGTCGGGCGCCGGCGTCTGCTGCCACGCCGTGACGTCAGCCGCCTATTATTGGGGCATGGGGTACTGGGTGCGCAGAAACTGATATTGTAAACCGTAATATCATCTTTATTCGTGGCTTTCAGATATTCATATTGATAGTCGGTGGGCCAGTAACATGAAGGACTTGAGGAAACTCGAGGACTGGACTGCTGGGTTCCATTAAATTAGTCAAAAGTGAGCTGCACTCCTTTTGGGTTTTTTAGTGATTTTTTTTGGAAAAAAATAAATACATATGGCGGCATGGTTTTCCTTTAATATTATTCACTTAGTAAGAAGTGAATACACTGTTACAGGAAAGTACACCAAACAAAAATATAAAAAACCGATAACTTGTTGCTACATACGAAATTTCGTTTATAGCCAGCATCCGATGGAAGATCTACTCAGTGATATTATCCATTTCCTCCGCTCCAACCAGCACACTCGTAAACCCAAGAGTTATTGCCGTCAGTCACAATTTGCTAACGAGGGAGAACTTGTCGCGGGGTTACAGATAAAGATCGGCTTGGGAGTTTTATTGAAATGGAATAGCTTCTCCCGGCTATATACCACTACATGTTACAACAGTTTACTGAATAGCAAATAATAATTTGCCTGCGCGCCCATTGTTTTGTCAGACACTTTTTATCTCCTCACTCTACTTAGCTCGACTCACTTTATAATGGCTACTTGTGCCATTTCTTTATTAAGCATTATACTAATATCCTTACTGATATAACTAATTTCATAAATGTAAAAATGTGTGTGTTTTTTGCGGTTTCTTCTTTTCATTATTATGACACCTTTCCGAAACAGTGGCAGATTCTAAAAATGACGTTCATACGTGTATTAAGAATATCTGCATGAAATAAATGATTTGAGTTGACTTTGTGCGCCTTTAAACCACTGAACCGAGTTTGATGTTATCGGGCATAGAGATAGACCAGAGCTTGAGAAAAAATATAAGCTACTTTAAAAAAAATTAAATTCTTGAAGGGGTTGAAATAGGGGATGAAATTCCATACAATTGTTTGTGTTCATTATTATCGCAGAAAAATTAAACTTTGCATGAACATATGTACTTAGTAAGAAAATTAATATTCATTTGTTCTAGCGTTTTTGATATCTGTGGATTTATTGATTTATGTATCGAAAGCGACAGTTTCTCGTGTAGTTGTACTTTTATGTTTCGTAAAGTCTCGCCACATACATATGTATACAGTGTTACGGCAGATGTTATAATTAAATGAGGTGCAGTCAGCAAAATGTGTAGTTCAAATATTGTGAATGAGTACACTTTTTGTAAAACAATCTTTTTTATCCGGGATGTACTTAAAATGAAACATACTACAGGACATTGGAATTAAACTTTTATTTAGACGATCATAAACTCAAAAACTGAAATTCATATGATTTATACCACATACATAGTTCTTTTCAATACAGTTCTGAACGTATTTTTTTTTAATGCATTTTACGAATTACGTTGCGGAACATATTGCATGTTCAGTGCGCGGCAGGAGTACATTGAACAGAGAAATTCGTAAGTGCGTGATCCAATATGAATGGGGTTGGAGTGTGCATCCTTTGTTGCGGCGCGACGGACGCGCAGGTAGAGCTGACCGCTGCACCCGCTGCACCCGCTGCACCCGCTGGCCCTCAAATACCACTCCGCCGTTTTGTTTCCCGCTACATCGTTAGTATCTGCGCTAAACGGCACGTGGTTCTTACACTTCTAATGATTGATAATATTTGTTGACAGAACGTGTGAGATGTTATGGATTGTCGCTCAGAATTATTTGTATGTTTTTTAATACTTGTTGTTTGTGAAAAGGTAAGAAGAGAAAGGCGATGTTAAATTGTTTTGTTTTGTTGCAGAAGGATGGAGTGGCGCAAGCGCATGCTTTTAGGAGGAAATCCTTCAAGAAGCCGAGACCTTGCCACTGGTGTCACCAGCCAGTCCACGACCAGGGTTCCTGCTGTAGAGGTACATTATTTACTTAATATATCATAAAGTTTGTAGCCCAATTATGAGATACTCTCAAATTGGCAACCAGACAAATAGATTTATTACATTATGCTTTCTGAAGGTTAATTTGAACTCTTCTAAGGGATTCCAGTTGAGAAATCCGACTAGGTATAATATGATCATAGGGTCATCATTACAAAACAACTATGAAACTCACAATATGAATAAAAATCTTAGCGAAAGTTACATTTTGTGAAGCTGCTACAAGCATGCTCTCTCTTGAATAGTGGCATTATGATTCCCACCAACGTGTCTGTAAATATTACAGTTTACGAAAATATTATCGTTTCGCAGTTACCAACAAGATAGTTACATTACATTCCTTCTCTATATTTAACCGTCTGCCATAAAAGCAAGCTTCGAAGTTAAGTCGTTATTCTATCAATGTGTGAGACATGTGACTTCAATAGTTTGTCATTCAAAGGTCTCTTTGACATTTTAATGCTAATGTCAAGATTCAAATTATTTCCCATGAATGTTGATAGGAACCTTACTTTCAACTCGTTATCTTGCGACTTAGTTATTATTTTTTTTTCTTTTATTTGACGTAAAAACGTTCAGTAACTTAAAGTATTTCTGTTATAGATGATTTTTTCATGTTTTTTTCTTGTTTCAGTTTGCAAATATGTCTGTCACACAACCTGTGAAAACAAGGTAAGATAATTGTATGTAAAAGCGTGCAGGTATTAATATAAATATTTCAGTATTTTTTGTTTTTTTGAATACTCAACCTAACAGTAGCGCCATCTGTTGGGTATACATCATATTAAGTAAATTACATCTCATGGTCGCAAACTGCGTGCGCGCAGCTCTGCGATGAGACTCCACTAAACGTCTACTAGATGGCGCCGTCATGAATTGCAGAGTCTGAGTATGTCCATTTTATTATGCAAATATATTTAGTTGAATACGAGTTTCTATGTAAGTATGGCAATGAAAATAAAGATTGTTTTGATAAAATTGAAACCGTACTTAAAATGGTGATTGTCCGGTATTTTTTGTACGTGTTTGGCTAACGGAGATCATTAATGAAAGTCAGCCACCCGCCGCAGTCACGCTTCCATTGTTTGCCAACTAACTAAATTTGAACACTTAACTACACAATGCCATATATAATGACATTAAACATTTGTTACTAGCAAGACAACTCGCTGTACAGTTACCGCTGTCTTCACTTAATAGCACGAATAAAATTTAATTTGTGGAAATAAACTCCATTTAATACAGGCCGTTTATTTCTTAATAGAATGTTTGTAGGGATATTTGCGGTGAATCCCTGCTAATATTTTAAAATGCGAAAGTAATTTTGTTAGTCTCTTGCGTTTTCACGCTCAAACTTCTTAATGTATTTTGCGCTACCTTTTTATCGCGAAAGAGGCCTTGAAAGAGGATGAAGGCGTCGGTATGTTATGAAACTTTGTATTTATGCACTTACCACCTGTGTGGGGTTGCAATAGAGAATGAAAACTGTTCTGCGCGGACGTACCCAGTCGCTGGGAAAACCTAGTAAGTAGGTATTTAGTGCTTCCTGTGATATTGTGGAATTTAAGGAATCATAAAGGATATTTTATATTTCATTATTTCACCAAAATCTATAAAGACCATGTGGTAAATTTGTATTTATTATCCTATTTTTTTAATATAAAAATGATTTATTTCTTTTGGTAGTGAATCCTTAGGAGCTCATAATTTAGTGAAACTTGGCAACAGTTCATAATAATATAATTTTTAAGACATAGTACTTATAATATATGACTTTTGTCGACTGAAAAATGTACTGAAGAATATGAAGTAGGTAGTCCTTTATATTATAACTTTTGAGTTTTCGTCGCAAAACCTATCTGCATTGCAAATGGTCGAAACCAGCCGAGCGGTGCCTGTGACGTTTCGATGTTAACGCCTTGTGAACACTTCCCAGGGCGCGGAGATACCTGATGGAAATACATTTGATTGGACTCGTAGTCCTCGGAATACGGAATACGTATTAAAATGCAAATTTTGTTCGGTCATGCCATTGACCTTGGCGGAATCGACACTCTCCATCAGTTTTCATTAAGTTTAGTTGCGTTTAGAACCAATATCGAATTAGATTTTATTTCGATTGGATTGTATTTATATGCGCAATCATCGTAAAACATGACGGGACCTTTTATAAAATACACTGGAGTTTGGATGTTGGACCGGTAAGTTCTTTCTACATGACCAGCATGTTTACTGCATAAATACAAGTGATTGACTGACGTATACAACAAAATGGATGATTTTAGACAAGCCCGCGTTTAATTATTGTATTATTGGTTCGTTTCGAGAGCGACCTTGTGGCCTAGTTGGCAGGGACTCTGCTTGCGAAGCTAGAACCCTCAGGTTCGATTCCTGGGTCGTGCAGATAAACTTATTGTTCTTTGACTGATAATAGACAGATCCTAGTGCGAGTATATGAGTGTTGAAGCGTCTGGTTTTTTAAATTATCCATTTAATTTCGACATCATCTGTACAAGGATGTGTTAATTTTACAATTTAATTAAGTTATGGTATTCGGAGTACTGATAGCCTAGTCGTTTCAATCTTGGTCATTCGAACGGGTAGTTCTGAGTTCAAACCTGTGGCGCGTATCTATGAAGTAAGTCATTCTTGTCAATTCTTAGATTTCAGACGGCCCTACAGGTTGACCCAATAAAAGCGTGTTTGAAAAGTTACCTACCAAAAGTCTTCATTAACTCATTGTCAATATTCAAGAGGATGGATGAATGTTCATTACATCTTCGCGAAAAAAGTAACGAACGAATCTGAATTAAATTTGTCACAGAGATAGATCCAAGTCGAAATATCACTTGACCTACTTTTTATAAATGTAACACGCATATCCGCAGGCGAAGACTAGTACAATAATAAATAAATAAATCCTACCACAAGACACAGTGAAGACAAGTCCGTCCTAAGTCGATCGGGGCCGATGTTTGAGCAGTCCGCCAGAGCCGTCGGTCTGTCACGGCGCGCCGACAGACCCAGCACTCTTATTGGACTCCGCTGTACCACTGATGCTGCTTAAACTGGCTATCACGTCGGGATGGTGTTTGTTGTGATGAATGATAATTTAAAAGACAACACAAGTTGTTACAATCTTTCTCCCGTGTTACTGTTTACAATGACCACAAAAAAGTTATTTAATAACCACAAGTAAAGTAATCGATACTAAACTGTAACGGCCGATTCTCAACATTAAATAATTTCTGGAAATGTTTGTTATCCGTATAGAAACCAAAACATTTTTTTTGGTTTATTATCTGTCTGTTCCAGTTTCACACAAAACCACTGGATAGATTTAGACGAGACTTAGCATAATCGAAGTTTGACACCGGAGAATGGTTATAGGATAGGTTTTATCCCAGGAAATGGCTTGGTTCCCGCGGGATAATAGGTTAAAATTAGTATGGCAACTTTGGAACCACCGGACCAATTTAGACACAATTATGTAGCTTATATGACGAGAAGGATTATTGGATAGCTTTCATCGTATTTTCTTCCGGAGCGAAGCAAACGCCATTTATAGTTCGAAAATGTAAAGAGTAGTTTGGTGGAACATTTTGCATTGATGCCAATTGAAAACTCTACGAAGATAATTTTATTATTTGTTAACTTACGTTCTATTTTGTTATTTTTCTAATTTGGAGTATTGTGTGGGGTGCGTCCTACTGGAAGATATCAGAAGGGTCTAGAATACCCCCTAATGTGAGACAGTTATAGACTTCATTGAAAGTCAAAATTCACGTAGTTACTAAACATACACTTGTAAACATTTTTTTTAAATCTACCACCGTTTTGGAAAGGTGCTATTTTGAGGAGAAGATACGTAGAAAGAAACTCCTCAGCACATCTTTTCAAAATGTAATGAGTACAGATTTATTGAGCGGACCCGGCTGCGGACGAGTATTATTTCCAAGCATCCTTGTCATGCATTGACAGGGTAGTACCCTTTTTCCTATGACCTGAAATTTAATATGGTTTTTGGAACTTTATTTTAAAATCGTACACCGAGCCCCAAAAAAGATCGCTGCACCTTACGTAGGCGATATGAGGATGTTACCAAATTTCCAGTACCGTAGCTACCGTCAATACATTTATTTATCTAAATTTATTATGTAGTGACTCGAGAGATTTTAATTTTAAAATTGTCCGAATGCCTTTTTTTGCAATACAAATATTGTTTCTATATCAGCTGATTTACCCCAAAATAAAATACCATAGGACAATATACTATAAAATTAGGTAAAATAAACTAGTTTTGCGGTTTCCACATCCAATTTACCTTATTTTTTATTTTTATATTTAGTAATAACTCTATTTTAATACCTATGTCAATAAATTCGCCGTTTCTTCTCTTTATTATGGCACCTTTCCGAAACGGTGGTAGATTCCAAAAAATGACGTTCACAAGTGTATT
>DWJZ01007904.1:0-11740 GCA_018249125.1 Asbolis capucinus
AAATTGACCATGTACGGCAGTGGTTCTAACTACCAACGGTAAGTCCTGGAAAGCTCTCGGAGTGTCCCGCGAAGCCATCTGAAGGTTATTAAAAGATAGGAATTTATTAAGTCTTAAATATATTCGTACTCTAATTTTTGTCAAATACTTTCGTTGGTGGTCCATGAAAACACAGAAATCTTGTCAATGGGGTCTCATCAATTAAAGGTTAAGGACCACTGATATAGGGAACGTGTACTCTAGGGTATTATGTGATAGGAAGTAAAGAAGTGACCCGTGATCAGTAGTGTTTTATTTATTGTTGAAGTCAGTAGTTAAGTATCTGTTATTATCGCAATATGTATTTATACCACCAGACCATGAATACAAATACCAGATATCTTAACATAAATGTGGATAAACGAAAGTGAATTGCGAGTTCTACGTACTCTTTAAATCCAGCGTTCCAACCATTTTTGCATTCCGTTAGCGTAGGATATAAATTACTGGCTTACGGAGATAAAACGCTCACTAAAATCAGGTCAGATAAATGTACATACACCAACACCATTGAAGAGATTTATGTCATCTATACCACAAAAGTTTTCGATTTAATTCACATAAATTAATGCCGAGATCAGTTATCAGTAGTAATAGCCTAACGGTTTAAACGTTAGTAACACGGATGGGAGGTTCTGGATTCAATCCCTGCGCTCCTCTTATTTCCAAAATGTTATGCACGTATTACAGAGTACTTACCGCTTGCTCCAGGAAAACATCGTCAGAAAACCTGAACTCCTCAAGTGATTCCCTTGCTTTTGTTAATCAGCTTTTCAGCTTTTCGCATCAGCCAACAGCTCATCTTGTTTTATCGACGAGTTTTCTAAAAATATGCTGTTAAAATACCATAACTTTTCAGGGGAATGTCTGCGTTACGTAAAAGATATCCACCAAATTCGTCATGGTTGAAGTTAACACATATGTATGTTAGTGGGTTGCAGTGTGATAGGGGGATTTTTTCCTGTTCGCGACCTCTAAGCACTGTGCCCATCAATCAACTTGCGTTTCTTACCACATACAGAACACTCACTGAATTCTTTTATGTAAGCACAATTCATCCGTTTTTGCGATTCAGATTCCGACAGATCGTTGCCCCTTTCAGCAGTACAATGGCTCATATCTGGTTTTCCTCTTGCTAAATGAACCTTGCATTATGTGGAGTTATAGCCGCTATACGTGTAATAATGTGAAAGTTATTCTAGAAACTAGTAAGCATTTCTTTTATTAAGACAGTCATTACCGTCCGTTTTTATTAAGTCAGTGCAAATACCTTTTCATATTACAATAATAGTATTAACGTATGGAAACTAATGGGAACAGGGAATCCTAGTATGGGGCCTACGGCTAATCCTAAATATGTTGCTTATCATTGTTAACATGCTGCATAAAGTTAATTTGTTTATTGTTATTTCCCAAAATAATATTTTTCAAACGACAACGATATAGACATAGTTATGTCACCTACATACATTTGGCGTGCTTTGTTCAGCATAGAGACGCCATCTTGTCAATCTTACGTCAAATGTCTTGCGATTTTTACATACGATTAGACCTCAGAATAATAATTTTGCTTTTATATTATAAATTGGCTTTATTTTTAAATACTTAATATTTTGGACATGTGGTATATTTTTTTAACTAAACTCCTTTAAGCAACGGCTATTGTTAGACTAAACTTTTAGTATATCAATTAGTATAGTTTAAAACCGTAATCAATTTTAAGTATCTTAATAAAAATGTATGAATATTGGTGATCTTTTGACTTTCATTAAGTGAGCTCGATGTTATTATGATAAAATAAAATATTTTATAACATTGTTATGTATGTTTCAGTTTTTCTGCATTGTTTTTGATAAGTAAAAGTAAACATAGGTTAAGAAATATCGGTAAAATTTATGTTTGCGTTACTCAGAAAATAATAATTGAAACATAATTTGTCCTACAAATATTACAAATGCTTTAGATTGTGTGGATGGATGGATGTTTGTTACTCCTTCACGTAAAAACTACTAAACCGATCTGGATCAAATTTGGCATAGAGATAGATTTAAGTGTGGAATAACACATAGACCATTTTTTATCAACGTAACTACCACGGCCATAGCTGCGGGTAATCACTAGTAGTAAATAGTTACGGAATAAAAAAAGTTTGGTTGTTTGTTTATTTTCGATGCACGGTTACCAAAACTTCAACACTGTCATAAGAAATGGCTTTTTCCGCGAGGCAAATGGTGCGATTGTATAATATATAGTGAGAGTAGCGACTCCCACCACGTCAAATCGGCTGTATAAGCGGAAGCGCAGACCGGTGCAGATCCATTTTGCTCTGGATACTCGAGGTTTGCGGACGTCTCGTGCGTTTGTCCGGCCTCGTTTACCTTTTGTGGATAATTCTTTATTTTCTGCATTTTAGCGTCAAGATGTGTCAGTGTCAGTGCTGCCAGTTCGTATAGTTAGTGTGTTGTGGTAGTGTGTCGCAATGGACCCAGCCATGGCGGGTCCAGGGCTAACAGTATTCATGGTTCACGTCGTCACCATTACAGGTCAGTCATTTGACATTAACTACATTGTTACATCCTTTCTCGCTGCAAATTCTGTGTCTCCCGCATCGCCCAGCCCATCCAACCAGGGGCCCCGTGTCTCTGCTGCCCCCTCTGCCGCCTTTCGGCCAATAACTGATGATGAGTCCGACTTAGAACGCCTCCTGGCCTCTCGAGACTCAGACTTAGTAGACAACGCAGTTAGCATGCATCCTCCAGATGACGCTTGTCCCCTTATCGTTTAGCTAGTGTTGCAGTCTTCTAGCGGTTGCTCTCGCGGGAGCACCGCTTGCGCCCCGTCTCTCCAAGCGGGATCGCCTCAGTTGAAGGCTTAGAGGCCTTTCGGCCAAAGCCAGTCTCATGTGGTTTTAGTGGGTATGCACCTAGGTTATCGTGAGTCTCACATAACCAGTACAGCCGGCTGTGCTGGTATGCATGAGCATTCACCACCTCCCTCCCGTGGGTCTCCGGAGGGTATTCCTTTCTCTTTGTGTGGATGCAAAAAAAAATTGAAATAAACATATTCGGATCGGACTCTGATGCCATTCAGAACTACTACGAAGAAGAAGTTTAAGTTCAAGAACCTCAACCTCTCCGGCTCTCAAGCATCTTCGACTCCAAAGTAAGAGGCCTGCCAGGTTTCTCTCGACGCTGGCAGAATCCCTCTTCAAATCTATATACAGGCCTCCAAAAGAAAGCGACTCCTCGGAGGATAATATTCTAGTTTCGGGGATTTATCTTGAGGTAGGCCAAGAAAAAAAAATTCGATAATAAATTAAACAGTTGATTTACTGTCAGGTTAGGTATTGCAATTTTGTTTGGTTTTTTATATTTTGTTTTATTTTTTTGGTTTCAATTTATTTCGAGTCTATTCATATTATAAGAAATAACAAAAAGTGAAAAAATATGTTTTTATTAAGAAGTTCTCATTACCTTAGTATAATAAGTTTTGATGCCATGATTATTGTTACATAAATATGATTTTATTTTTAAGACTTATATTACTGCTGCTAATTTGTGAGTATAAATATCAATTTTATCCAACTGAACTTTAATTTGACATCATATATCCCAAAATAAACTGCGGTCTCTGAGACTACATGTGGATAAAGGACAAAACTAGATCTCAGGTGTTTAAGGGTTATCCTCCTTCCTACACCTAAAGTTCGAAAATGTTTCACTGTGAATGTCGTGATTGCAGTGACTGCGAGCGAGATGTAACATGACAGAAGTGACCGAAATTTAACATGATCGACGTTCCACGGAACAACCCAAGTAACAATGTTACATTTGTCGGGTTGTTATTTCATATGTTTTCAGTGTCACCGTGATCACTTTCGAATGCAGATCACGGTGATTCAATCACCGTGAATCATGAAGTTATTTATTTGTGACACTAGCAGAAAGGAGTATACAGTTCTGTGAGGAAAAAGGAGATTCTTGTCAAGATGCGAAATGATTTGTGATATTGTGTTTATTTGTTAATGACTAAATGATAATTGTAACCCTTTTTTGTCTTGAAACATATTCTTTAAAACTATAGCAGATCCTGTTTAGTTTGACTGTAATCTTTGATGGTTAAAGTTCGTCTTTGACCGCTACACTGTTCATCTTTTGCTACGCTGGTCCACGTCGCCGGTCAGTCGTAGTCTTATTTTGTTAAGTTTTTAGCAAAAACCATGGCATCTCATTTAAGTACAAAAGATAGATTACTATCTCTGATAGATGATATTGAACTAATTGCTAAGTAAGTATTTATAACGATCATTATTTTATACATGTAAACGGTCATTTCACTTTTTGGTAAACAAACCTGAACCAAACCTATTTTTATTTGCAGAGAGATTATTGAAGTATCAATAGCACCAAAATCTCAGAAGTTATCAGCTGCGGACCATGCTCAACTAACAGACCTGCTACTTTCTAAGGATGCAGAGTTCAAGAAGACTCTAGAACTAGCCGACGAGCAAGCTAAAATACAACAGAAGATGAATGAATTAAAGGCTGAAGTAGACAGTAAGGTATGTTCATCTGAAATTTGGGAGTGTCATGCAAAATATTTTTGAGTACATTCATTAACAACTAATTATTTATTTTGTCTTCAGGATCAAGATATTCACCAATTGCAAAGACAGTTAAAAGACGCCGAGCAAATCCTGGCCACATCATTGTATCAAGCGAGACAGAAGCTTGCTTCAATTGTAAAATCAAGGAAACGAGCTGTTCCTTCAGAAGAATTAATAAAGTTTGCACACAGGTGATTCTATTACATTATTTAGTCCAATGAAAGGAATTGTGTTCCAGCTATAAGTTTCACAGCCAATTTTTAAGAGCCTCCTGCATGAGCTTGCAATTGTTTTATATTTTTTTTAACCCAAGTGTATATCATTAATTACTGAATAGTTTAACTGACTTATTATTATGTATTTCTTTTTGCAACCAACTGTACATCTTGGCAAGCAGCTTGAAGGTTTATGTAAACCAAAAAATGTGGAGTTAGATGTAAACTGACCTTATTGAAATATTTACCTTCAGAATCAGTGCATCAAATGCGGTGAGCGCACCTCTGTCCTGGCAGCCAGGTGATCCCCGTCGGCCTTACCCTACTGACCTAGAAATGAGGCTAGGAATGCTGGGGCGGCTCTGTGATCTACCACTCAATGGCCACACACCTTCCACTCTGAATGAACTACATCGAATAACAACAGGAGGAGGTAACAAATCACTATTACTAATATCATACTGAGAAGTATTTAAAAATATTATTTCTTAATAATGAGTCATTATATTGAACTATTTTCCTTTGTACAATGATATATCAAATTCCTCAAATTTCGTGTAAACAATACTCTCTTAGAGTGATTGTACTTTTTTTATTACATGACTTGAACATTAACTTACTGTGCAAAGCAAACACTATCATTATATTTAGTCTTAAAATGCTTTGAATCTGAAACTAGTCTCATGCCATGCAATAGACATTCAAAAATGAATGCATAAATGATGTGTGTTGAACTTCTTTTACTAATTAAACTGATAACAATATTAATGAAAATAAAAAGAGATGGCTAGCTGGTTTCAATTCATTATTGACACTGTAGAGGATGGGTCTCGGCGTGATTGAGAAATTCTAAAGTTTACTCCATTGTGCTGCTTGAGTGTGGATTGATAGAGCAATGGTAACAATTACCTCATCATAATTTTTTTGTGATCAGTGCCAGCGTCCACACCAAACCAGTTCACATGGCATCCATCGGGGGAGCTCCATATGTCGGTGGGTGGTGGTAACTCCGTGGCCATAGACGGCCGGAGCAAGGAGGCTCCCACACAGGAAGATGTGGAAGTCATGTCCACCGACTCCAGCTCGAGTTCCAGTAGTGATTCTCAATAGTGTACAGCTAAATGTAGTAAACATATACCTCAGTCTAGATCTGCTCTGTGACGGGTGGGCGAGGTTATGTTACTAGTTGTGTTCTTCAATAACAGACTATATGCGAGCAGAGATGTTCCATTCTATTTGAACAAACTGTTAGTTTTTGCGATAGTTGTGAAAATACCATGTATGTAAGAATTGTGTCTAGTTATATCAGATGTTACTTTGCAGAAAACTTGTTGTAATATAAAATTAGTATAAGTTTATATAAGATTGTTGCAATTTTTAGTTGAACCCATATAAGATATTACATAGTATAAGAATGAATAACTGTATATTTTAACCTACAACCTTACCTATATATTTATTGACCAACAGTTCTGAACCCTTGAACATTGAGGTATTGATTAATGATTTTATGGTCGCAGTTAAATGACCCCGTGTTATATATTCTTAAACCTTACGATTTATGCAACTCTGAAAATATCAATGTAAAATGAACCTACAAATTGTGAGGACTCACATAGTAAACAACACAGTATATACCTGTTTTTTTTATTTAATAGGGAACTAGCTATATGCAGAATGTTGGAGCGAAGCAATATAAAATAATGGCTAACATCAGATTAACTTATTTATATAGCATTATCTCCATAACCTAATATTGCTCCTGAATTGTTAATAGTAATGTAGTAAATAAACATAATTTATATTATTTTGTTTTTCTTACATCCATCGAAAACGTGACACATTGCACGTCATAAATCCATTGTATTTTGTGGTTTGGCATCTATAATATAATTAAAATATTAAAGTCATGTTTTATACTATGAACTAACTAGAGGGCTGTGTGAATTATGTTATTTTAACAATATCGCCTCGATAAATACCGGTCATGAGTACCCACTCCATACAATATTAGGACGTTCGCTGAAAAATTACAAAATAAATTGACATGGGTGGAAATTGCACTCACGACTTTTTGGTGTAGCAATTAGATTCTCTAGCCACTAGACCAACCGGCCAGTCAAAGTTTAAGTTAGTCAAATACTAAAAAAAAAACTAGATTTGATGAAATGAGTGTTATTTATTTCACACTTCCTGAACTCCAGAGCCACGGATTCAATATACTTTGGTTCCTACTGGCAAACAATACATCTTGACACTGGCGATCCACAAAGTACAGCAGCTGCAGGTGTGGTCGAAAAGTGATAGCTAACATCGAACATTTCTTGAGCGCACACTTCGAAGGGCACGTTAACCCGTTGGTCTAGGTTATCATCAAAAGTCTTTAAGCCTTGTCGGGGGCCTTCGAGCGGCATAAAATTTCTAACAGTTTGTTTGGCAAACACTAATACACAATGGAATAGCATGGTGGAGTATGCTCTAGACCTCCTCAGTCATGAGGAGAGACCTTTGCTCAACAGTGGGTTATAAGTAGGACGAAGCCAATATATGTTTACTCATTAAGATCTATAAATTATACATATCTGTAGTGCACACCATGTGTCCATCACAGCATGTGATAACGTCGCTATAGATACTGAAACTGTTTATTGGAAACGTCAAACATTTCTTGAAAATAAACTTTATTTATTTCCTGCTGCTGTAAATAACACTTGACGATGGGTGAAAGAGCACCAGTCTCAGCAGAAGACACGTTAGTTCGCTATGATAATCCAGTACTAGTCACTAAACAACCTGAGAAAATCGTAAGTACTCAAGCTGTTTTATAACTACAAACCTCGAATCTTGGAAGGCGCGTGTCTGAAGTGTGTATCCAAAGTATGAATAGGATAGCTCACCACACAGCTGCTCCTTGAGCCAGTTAAGCGATGGCATCAATGTGTCCTACATATGATTTTATTTGTCTACTAGTAGGGAACTCTGGTCGTTATATCATGTCATGGAAGATCAGTGGTGACCACGATCATGCATATCGATGTTAAGCAGGCATGTACCGTGAGTGACCGTAACACAATATAATGAATAATCGAGCAACCTAAAATATGTAGAAATCTACCTAAATTGACATAGGACACCAATAGATAATTTAAACCCGAAGACATTTGTGCCAGTAATTGAAAATGATTAGTTTATCATTGAATATTTTCTATCTGAAATATTTCTGTTATATCTTTTTCAGGCGCCTCAAGTGGGACCATCTACACAACCCTGCATACCAACAGAGGCTAAACGGGAGACAGAGGAGATTCTCAATGCTATCTTACCGCCAAAAGAATGGGAAGAAGATGGCCAGATATGGACGCAAAAGGTACGTAGCTAACGTATCTACTAACCAAAATAATATTGTAGCTAATAGGGAATGGGTCTTTAGTATTAAAAATTATCTGTTTTTAATTAGGTATACACCCATATACAGCCAGTTGAAAATGTTGACAGCAACGTTACGTAAAAATTGCTGCATCAGTAGCAAAGAAATAGATTTTACTTCTAGTTTTAATCTTTATGAGTTCAGATTCAATATCACGATGTTAAATATTTTAGATATCATCAACTCCAGCAACGAGATTGGATGTCATCAATCTCCAGGAAATGCTCGATACTCGCCTGCAGCAGCGGCAAGCGAGGGAGACCGGAATATGCCCCGTGCGCCGACAACTTTATACGCAATGTTTTGACGAACTCATTCGACAGGTACACTCATATTTTATGATAGACTGTTCTGTCCAAGACACAAGGTAGTTAATGCCAACTACAGTCATGAATAAAATTATTTCTCTACATCAGGTAACTATAAATTGTGGTGAAAGAGGTCTTCTATTATTACGAGTCCGTGATGAAGCCAGGATCACTATGGAAGCCTATCAGACTCTGTACTGCAGTTCTATAGCTTTCGGCATGAGAAAAGCTCTTCAGGTAAACTAGATTTTGCAATTTATATCAACTTTGATTATGTCACTGCGTTTTTATGCTGATCTGTTAACGTTAGTCCGAGCAAGGAAAATCAGACCTTTTGGAGCAAGTAGCAAAGTTGGAGGCTGAACGGTCCGCGTTAGAGAAGCAGTGCCTGGAGTTGAAGCAGAAGACAGAGCAGCTGGAGCGGCGAGCGGCGGAGCTGCGCGCAGCCGAGGAGAAGAGGCACCAGGAAGAACTGCTAGCATTGAAGAAGACCAACGCCCAGCTCAAGGTATTCATTACTAACCCACCTGCTTTTCACAATGAGAAGGTACTGGCCAGTTGCAGATTAGTAGACTGCACATACGTTTGAGGAATTTATGGGGAACACTCAGGAGTGTTTCTTTCAAAGTGATAGTGAATCAGAGTCGAACACGATTGAAACTCCCACTCCCACTTTCAGAGACCAACGTTCGAACTGTTAGAGTGTCCCCAGCTACCAGCATGCTACGGCATGCTTAAAACAGCAGAGCATTTTATTAATTTACTTGTAATCGATTGTTACAGCGGCCACTCTGCTATTTTGATTCCTAGAGGCTAAGCGAATTATACAAAATAATGTTATATTTTTCATTTCAGGCACAATTGGAGGGAATTATTGCTCCAAAGAAATAATTTATCAATTTCAAATAAATTCTTATTATATCATGATTGTGTATTACATATAATTGTACTTAATAGCGGCCATAATATTTACTTTCAATTGGCGAAGGATTTGAATAAAACTGCGAAGTACTTTTATTAAAATATATATTAAACCATTTATTGGACAAACATACAATATTTCAATTAGTTTACAATCCACATATTGCTAGAGCTTTATAAAGATATAAAGGACACGCACAAACCCATTCTTCCATACAACACATCAAACCATTCATTGCGATAGTTTATCATCTAATAATATTAGTCAAAACATGTAAATTTTATATCAACAACGGAAATATACAATATTTTGAGATTGGATAAAATGTATCTAAGTGTTTAAAAATGTTATTATTGGACTTTTAAAATGCAAATGCCATCATCAATAAATGACAAATTAATTAATTAAAAACGAAAATAATTATAACCGATGTAGGACATAAAATATTGGAATTAATCTATTCGCAACTATACATTAAATCCACTTGAGGAATTAAGGCACCACATACATTGAATAAAACTAAAATTTTAAATAATATTCTAGTACACCATAAACAACACAAATACTGTAATATTTCAACTAGGACAACAGACATCGTGTTAGCGGTCGTCGGTGTCCCGCGTGTATCGGATGGTATTTACACCTACATTTAACATAATCTCACAGACTCCTACATCGCTTCACTTTATACATCATCCAATCGTTCACTCAGCAGGTACGGCATCAACATTCAGTCGGACAGTTAAAAACTTGCACGGAATGAAACTTATTAAAATTAAATACATAATGTATTCAAAATAAAAACGACACAACATCATTTACGAAAATAGATAGGGCTCCTATCATAAATCTAGAATCTCCGTCAAAATTATTGTAAAAAAAATATTAAAAAATAAATTGTGATCAAAATAAAAATGCCACCGTAAACGCGTCGCTCGGTAGTGGATTTCTTCAATGTTGCCAGTTAGATAAACGCAAAAGTCGGTGGAGTTCTAAACATACTATCACAGTTATAATACAAGTAGATGGAAACCCTCGTGTCGCTCATGTCCTTGAAGAAATCTACACTCGAGTGGATGAGACGGCAGACAACGGCCCTCCGAACATGTTCGAACATTATTCCGTCCCACAAGGGCCTATAGCTGACAGTTATTTTGTAATATGCTGAAATCATTTTTAAGATGACGGATTTTTTTGGTTTTCTACGTAGAAAAAGCCAGTGATAAAGGAAATGTAAAATAGTTTTTATTGTTAGACCAATTTAATAGATAGATAATAAATTTAGTAATATAATATTTATTAAACACTAAATTACAAATGATTTCAATATATTTCAAAAATACATGGAATAAATTTCAACCTATGTACATCAGCCATGTTCTAATATGACATCTTTAGAATGTTTAGATAAAATAGCCTGTCTGGAAGTTATAATATAACATAGTTTGATGTTACAGTGAGCTGTTTTTTCATTATTTTTGTGCTTCTTTACACGTTACACCGCCACTATAACTCTACGACCAAACGACACAAGGGGGCGGAGCTATTAACACGTGGATTTTAATGAACGAACACGAACAGGCGACATAGATAATCTTGGAGATAGGTAACAGAACGGCACGAATTATTTTTCGAGTATTTTACAAGAATATTGCACCAGCTGATTGTGTCTCAGCTATGAATATAGTGAATCGGAATTGAACATAGATGCAAATAAAGTTGAATATTAAAAATGTACGTACATGCGTATACGAGACTTTAGGCGGAACACAACGCGTGCAGAGTTACCGTGGCGGAGTAGGAGTATAGCGCTTGCCAATCTTTTTGGCCTCTCCGAATTGTTAAGCTGAAATTAGCCCACGCATATTCTACGTCTGCTTCCATTACACGTACCACCAATACATTTAAATGGGTGTCTGTGTTAAATCTGCGTACAGTTTAACCCAAGATGGATATTATAAAGGATACATCATTATCTTATGTCAAACTATTGACCATAGACGGATCAGAGCGGCCATAAAGTTTAGCACAAACTATACTCGAGTACAAGGGTGTCTGTCGTACGTTCATTGCGACGTTTCAGTGTAGGTGGTGAGTCTCTGGGCGGGGCCCACGGGGATGGCGGTGACGCGGCCCGCGCCGCCGTCCAACAACGGGTTGACGACTTGCACTATATCCGGCTGTAGTGAAGTGTCTCTGGTCGTCCCCTCCCCCTCCCCCTCC
>DWJZ01007905.1:0-11740 GCA_018249125.1 Asbolis capucinus
AATGACCATGTTAACTGTGTACATTCCAGGGAGCAGCTGACTTGTCAATGGAGCACGCTGGGTTCCTGCTGGGATTGAGACTCAACGGGCACCTGAAGAATATGCCGTTCATGATCATGTCCGAGTATCTGGTGAAGTGCAACGAGATGATCAGTGTCGGGCTACTGTTAGGACTTGCTGCTACTTACAGAGGTGAGGTTTCTTTTAGTTGTTTAATGTTGGTTTTACCTGACTTCAATATATTAATGTCCCACTGCCGAACAACCGTGGGCTAAAGACGACTTCCAGAACATGCATAAAAAACATATAGCCCGCGAGTCTGGGTTTGAGAACTCTTGGCCTAAAGCTTATTCCACCAGTATCTGGTGGAGCAGGCAAGGAGAAGAAATGAATAATCCTACTAATGTTATAAACATGAAAGTTTGTGAGGATGGATGGATGGGTGTTTGTTACTCCTTTACGCAAAAACTACTCAACGATTCTGAATGAAATTTGGCACGGGGATAGTCTAGAATACCAGACAACTTTTATCAATATACGACGAGAGCGAAGCCGCGGGCGGGCCCTAGTCAAAGATATGTTAGATTACTGCTTACAAATAAATAATATTTCCTGACGCATGTAACATTGATGTTCCAGGCACAATGGATGCCAAGCGACCAATGTGATCTACCTGGAGTCGCTGCTGCCGGCCATATCGAGGCGCCGCCTGGTAGCCGCGCTGCTCACGCTGGGGCTGCTCCACCAGGGGAGCAGCGCATTACGCACAGGTGCTGTTGAATGGTACGCCACTAAGAGGATAAGTATTCTTAACGCATGTAGTCATTTCATCATTGTTACCCGTAACTATCTCACTAGTAGGCAAGGGTCTCTAGTGCAATGTGAGGGGTACATGCCATAGTCCACCATGCTGGCCAATCAGATGTAGTCCATTAAAATAAAATAAAAATAATTTATTTCGACCACCATAGGATCATATAGTGTTAGTAAATTCAAATACCTTAACACCTAATGTTAGTAACAAAACTTACATCTACCCACCCCCCCTCTGACAGGCCCGATTTGTCAGAACATGAACCATATGACAATGGTTCATGTACTGACAGTCAAGCCTATCAGCAAATGCTTTTAGGATGCCATTGGACCTCCTCACCCTGCGCTCCGGGGAAGTATACCGCTTGTTCATAGTTGTATAAAAACACCTACATGCGCGTCGGCAAACATACCCGCGGGACCATTATGAACGAGAGAGTATGAGTGTCCGTTAGTCATTCTTAATTTTTCCTCTTCCATAATCCTAATGTTCCACGAAATAGGTACAGTACCCTATAATTTAGATAAGAACGGAAATTTTAGAACACCCAAACGACAGTCGTAATACAATGTACTGAAATCATTAGGATTCCAGCAATTTAAACTAAGTGGCTTACAAATGAGTCAGAGAAAGGTCATTGACCTGACTTCGGTTTAAAATGATACCGCAAATTGATGAATCTCTTATGTAGGGATACTGTGTTAGGTTGAAAACGTCGGAATTCCTGCCGGTCCATTCTCGTTTCACGCGTTGTAGCGATATCGTAGGGACCCTGTAGTTGAAACGATTTGGTGTTTACATTCGCAATCGGCTTTCAACTGTAGTCCAACGACATCGATCCGAAAGTACTTTGTGTTATTTCAGTCAATTATCTATTTTTGTGCTAAATACCATTCAGATTTGTTAAGTCGTTTTCGCGTGAAAGAGTATTAAACATCTATCCAGCCATCCTTATAAACTTTAGCATTTATAATATTAGTAAGATAAGATAAGAAGAGATTTGACAACTTATTTAAATAAAACAAATGCTAAATGAGGATCCTTACAATACGTTAGTGAAAGCCGCATTCAGATCGAATCAGCCGCTTTTAAGATTAGCGCGGAAAAAGCACAGACAGTTACAGATTTATTATATGTATAATCATATACATTTTTGATAAACATAACCAATTATATACTATAATCATACTGTAACTATAATATTATTTAAATTTAACTTTGTTATGGAAGCTGTTAGTTCCTATGATGAAAAAAATAAATTTGCCTTTGACCTCGACCTTAATTTTCGCTTTTACTACAATATTCTAGACGTAATAAAAAAAAATTCTACATGTTTTGGTTTATAACTAACATCATATCTAAATATACGCCATTTTAGGATCCCTAAAAATGAGGCCACGAAAATGTGAACCTTCCCATATTCTTCCCTACGTTCGCCCACGCCATGTGTCGACATCCAAACATATGTATAAATATGCACAGCATTTCAAGGTAACCTACAGTCAGGATAAGAACATCCTATGTTCATTTCCTAGGTAAACCACATCTAGGTTTCTCTTTAATCCGTTCAACAGTTAACTTGGAGGAAAAACAAATATCCAAATATCTTAACAAACTTTCACATTTATAATAGTAGTTTCTGCCCGCGGTGCCCGACTCATGTGTTGTTAAAAAGTAGTCTAAAGGAAACGCAAACATCCAAACATATAAACGTGCACATATTTATATTTATAACGTGGACAATATTTATAATATTACTAGGAAGGATAGTCAAATAAAAATATAGGAAAATAGTATATTATCCCATTTCAAACCAAATGTATGGTAATCTTACACAGTTACAGGAAGTTAAGGCGTCACAAAAAGTAACAATAAAACCTTTATCAACATCAAGATGCAATTTCATTTTGTAAAAGACTCTTAATAATAAGTATTATTATAATAATACGTCCATTCTGACATGATTGTTACTTGCATTTTTGAATAATTATGGCGTTGAGATATCACGCTGATTCCTTTTAATAGACGTCAAAAAAAGAGGCAGATTCGAATGTATTTACAAGCTTTTATTTAACTTGCAGTGTATGTTTGATTAGTATGTTAGTATATTTGTTTGTTACGGGTTAAATGTTGCAAGCTTAATTAGACCCACTTCCTCTTATACTACGGAGCCGAAAATTTGCATAATGAGTTCATCGTGATGACAATGCATTTTTATGACAAGCATGACCTGATATTACGTTCAGGATTGACTCCAGACTTGGGAACTTCCCAATGGTTAATAATACAGTGATGAAATTTGTGTGTTTCTTTGTGTTATGTTTGTGTTATGGATCTATAATTGAAGCTGGTGTTTTTAAATGTTTTTAATAAACCTTGTTTATGTGTTACTTTATATATTTTTCTGGGGTATTGAATTCGATAGTTCTTTTAATATTTGAATGCATATTTGTATTTAAGCGAAATCTGACGTTTTGTTTATCCTTAACAACGCGTATGTAATTTAATTAATTATATTATTTAGTTGATATTTATTTAATTTACCTCATGATGTTCTAATTTTGCAATTAAAATACAAGTTGGGGAGGAAGGGGTATTTTTGGACACTATTACAGCTAACGTGTCCAATGGAACACAATCTATAAAAATAAATAAAATTCGACTATAATTTTTTTTTTTTACAATTTTTTTTATCTGTCTGTTTGTTCCGGCTAATCTCTGGAACTGCTGGACTGATTTTAATGGGACTTTCACTGGCATATTGCTAATGTAATAAGGAGTAACTTAAGCTACTTTTATTATAGAATTATAAAATAAAGTAAAATTAGTACCATACTATTTCTATACCTAAAATATAGAACTAATAAATTGTCTTTAAATCGGCGAACTGAATACTGGCACTAGTGTCGCTACTTAATTTCGATCTAATCAAGATCAAGCGACTGTGTTACTTAAAAAAGTCTGTTTTTTTATAGTTAATTAACAAATATTATAAAAATCGTATTAAATTAATTTTTATCAAACAGAGAATTAACGTATAGGTGTTAAATATATGTACATCGGATCCATTCTTTTTACTAACTCAACCTCGTCCGTAATGTGAACGCATTTGCGCGTCTTTAAAGTTCCGTAGAAAATTTTAGAGTCATAATTCGCCACGTCTGTCCATGCTCAGTCTAACGCCGCGCTTGACCTTCACCACGCGAAATATGAGGTACAGTCGCTACCGTGGGTATACGAGTACCTGAATATCATATCGAGAAACTAGTAGAATATATATGTATATATTTTTCAACATCTCCGTATTTATATTTTTCTCATCAAACCCCATTGTATGAGGTACTGTTCGATGTGTTGTGGAATCATTCTTAATCGCGCCATTGACACAAATGCCTATTCTTTCATCAATCACGCCAAACGATAGGTCAAATGTATGTGAATGATTTTTATTACGGAAAACAGACGCCATATTTTTCTGCATCAGATGTCATTCTCATACATTTTTGAATTCGCGTTTGGCGTGAACACTAACAGAAATTGCATTCTCAAAGGCCTGGTTCTGTTTGATTGGATCTATTTTTGAAGTATCTGTAAAATGATAATTTTGTTAGGATCTTTATTAGCTACACACACAATCTGACATAAATCATTACAGTAGTATAAATAACAAATTTAAAACTATTTAATTACAGTAGTATAAATATGTAATTTAAAACTATTTCATTACAGTTACTACTGTAAATAAGAAATTTAACACTATTTCATTACAGTAGTATAAATAACAAATTTAAAACTATTTCGTAGACATAAAAATTATATAATACGATTTATTCCGACCACTGATCCCTATTGCGCACAACCTGACAATCTTGGCAGGTTTAATTAAATACCAAAATTAATTAATAAAATACAATTAACATGTTTTAAATTATCTATGAACAGCATTGAACTTCCACAAGTTCAACGAATTCATCTAGCAATTTCTCAAGCGTGGAAAAAATACCTTGTGATAATACCAGTCATACCTGTTTGTTATCTGTATTTCTAAGCAGCGAGGGGTTAAAAATACACCAGCCGTGACAAATATAAATAGAGACATGGATTGAACATTGACGGGTTTAGTAAAAGTTTTGCGTGGCCATTTTGTTTTGTTGTTGATAGTGTATTATGGAATTATGCACTGTTAAACAAAACTTAAGACAACTTATCACGATGAGAGGATAAGAGAGGTTGAAGAGGAGAATTCTTAGGCCTTTTGGGATGTACGAAAAAAAATATATTGTTCAATAATCAGTAAAAAAATAAAATATATGACTATAGGAATAGAATTCGGTGAAGGAAAACATTGTGAGCAAATTCGCGAGAGTTACCAACAAAGGTGTGTGAAGTCTACCAATCAAATTGGCTAGCGTGTTAGACGGGCCTAATCCCTAACATTTTAAGAAGAGACCGTAACTCAACAGCCCTGGTTTGCAATGGTAATGATGGAAAACCATCGAACAAACTGGAATTTTTGGCAAGCTAATCAACTTTACGTGCTAAAAATTCCATATCGAATTTACACTGACTATAAATACATATTTTCCTGGATTTAAAGCATAAAAGTAGGCAAATTAAGCAGTTTTTCAACAGCTACAGATAGCTCAGTTTCGGACAGACATTTCTTCTTCCTCGATACGTGAAAAAGATCGTACGCTATCTACAATAATCGTATTATATTATCTTAGGTAATTCGGCGAGGCCCCTCCCTCCGAGTAAGGTCATTAATCGACATTGAACCAACTGGTTTATTGACTTTGTTATGCTTGCAGATACTCCCCAAGGACGTTGATTCTTAAATCTTTAGGGTTCCGTTAGCCAAAACCCGCAGATAGTGTAACGGTTTGTGCTGATAGTATATCGTGTGTTTTTCGAATTGGAGTTATACATTGGAATGTTACCTACATTTAATGATGAGAATTATCAGGTTTTTACAAGCTTTTATTTAACTTACAGTGTATGTTTGTATGTTAGTATTTTTGTATATGAGTATGTTTGTATATTAGTTTGTTACGGGTCAAATCTTGCAAGCTTAATTGGTCCCACTACCTCTTACACTACGAAGCTGAAATTTTGCACAAAGTTTTCATCCTGATGACAATGCATTTTTATGATAAACATGACCTGATACTATGCTTAGGCTTGGCTCCGGACAACGGAACTCTTCAACAGTTAACAATACAGTTATAAATTTTTGTGTTTCTTCGTATTAAAGCTCTATAATTAAAACTTGTGTTTTTAAATATTTAAATTAACCTTGTTTTTTTTTATGAGAGTTCTCCATAAAATTCTCGAAGGTGTGTGAAGTCGAATCCACGGCCAGCGTGGACTGGCCTGTATCCGAGCCCAGAAGTGGCTTTATCGGTAGCAATGATAATTAATTATTGTCTCTATTTCGGCGTAAATTTTCTCCGATACGGAACCATTATATTTCGATTTGTATTCCATTTTTTTAAATTACTTCATGCATCGATGATTCGTCTTAATCATGCGCTCCATCAATATTCATTTGCTTACATATACAAAAGCTATTTCCAGTTAACAAAGTTCAATCTTTTTATTTGTAAGGGTTCACGAAGTTCAATACAATATCTTCTGTAAACCAATTATAATATGATTGAATATGTTGTACAGAATCAATTAAAAAATAAATTTTGAATTGATATAGCGACTTTTCTATTACAAAAGGGCTCGAACTAAATTTAAGTTGAGTAAATGTATATCTTATTATTTAGTTATTTGAGTTGCATTTGCTTTGCTAATATTGCGATTGTTTCAGTATAGCTAAGTTCTTTAAATCGAATTATCGTTTTTATTTGTGAATCGATTTTAATATAACTAACTGTAAATATTTATTTAATCTAAGCTAAACACAAACCGCCTTGAAATTAGGTCAGCTATTTGATATCAGTAAGCTCAAGAGCACAGATAAACAGATAGAAAATGAATGATCCTTGTTTTTATAACATATACTCCTAATAATATTTTCTCCTAAATATCTTCTGTGTACAGACAGCGAGCAGTGAGAGATTTATTATAGCTAACTTTAACCCTTAAACTTCGTTTCTGTCATACATTAATTTTGCGAAACTTTAACCATTTACGCAGCACACGCATCGGAAGCTCTTAATAGGAAAAAAATCCCCCGATTTTAAAACATTCTCCATTGGTGCTCCGCTCCTATTAGTCTTAGCGTGATAATATACAGCCTATAGCCTTCCTCAATAAATGGGCTATCTAATACTGCAAGATTTTTTCAAATCGGACCAGTATTTCACGAGATAAGGGCGTTCAAAAAAACGAACTCTAGGCCTAAACATTATAGTAAAGTATAATTCATTTTAATGAAGCTTATAGATTTTCGTCAATGTAAAGTAATCGTCAAAGTCCTGCAATAGTGAGCGCGACCAGTAGGCGGATGAGTAACCGCTTTTAGATAGTTCTGGAACGTTCAGCTATCAGACCCATTTATCGTTAGATAACCGTCGTTGAAGCATTCGTCGCCCGGCGGCGTGTTTCGATTGGTACCGATCGACAAAGTTAAGCAACATCGGGCGCGGTCGGTAGGAGGATGGGTGACCGCTAGTGGCAATTTCAGGAGAAGTTCCGTGCTGCGGAGGGTACATGAAGCTCGGTCCTATTGTTATCGTTACATAGCAGTCGTTAAGCCATGTCGGAGGCCGACAAATGTGTTGGCCACTGCCCCTTCTCCAATTCGCAATGGTACAGCGTGGTGGAGTACGGTTAGGCGTCTTCAAGATGCGGAAAGACCCGTGATCAATGAACCAACAATGGTTTGAAGGCAATGGTTAAACCTTATGAAAAGGCGTCGAGTGACATAAATCTTTGGATTAGACCGTTATCTCCAGCGTGGTGGAAAATACTCCAGGCTCCCTCAGTCATGAGGAGAGACCTATGCTCAGCAGTGGGCTATTAGCCGATGCCATTTTTCCTTTCTGATAACATATATTTTAATAAACTCTGTATAAATGTTACTAAAAGTTGAACTAGTGTGACTAACAGTCAACTGGCACTCACCTCGGCTGCGGTAAAAGACAATTCGTCGAGTAACAATTTTACAAAATTACTTGCAGTTTCGCAAATTTTATGTTTCGCTGTTACAATGACTAGGTGCGAATGGAAAAATAACTGCGGTGATGCTAGGAATAGGTGGAATTATAGCAAATAGAAAACAAATTTATGATAGTTTAGTAGCTTTAATGGTCTCCCAGAAAGGCCTTATTTCGAATCCGCACCTTTAATTTTTATATTACAATTTCAAATAAATGATTTTGGCCCCAATTACACGTTGGTTTAGTAGACCAAGAAGATGTAAGAGGCGACAGAAGTCCGTTGCTCTGTGGTAGGCCGAGCGATCTTTTATTATCTTTTGGTGAAGCCCATCTGGCTGGCTACCACCCTTTTACTCGAATCAGCCCCTAAACGATTCGTCGTGAGCTGGGGGCTGGAGAGCCAGTTCTTCTCTTTTTCTCCCCATCCTTAATCATCTTCCTCATTCTGTCACCCGTTCCGTTACTAATTCCGGTTGTTTCAGTGATATAATACTTCCTTTGTCTCTTTCTCTTGCGTGTGCGGTCCTACTTCCTTACCGTCAAGTTGTGACACCTCAGTCTAGTGTTAATAATGTCAATTAACGTCGATGATCACCTACCATCAGGTGAAGTCTGCTCGTATGCCTGGTTATAACATAAAGAATTGTATATCACTAAGTTCGGTGAAGGATAGCATCGTGAGATATCTAAGAGAGTTCCTCGAAAAATGTGTGTGAAGTGCACCAATTTGCATTTAACCAGCGTGGTATACTGGCTTGTACTCTCACATTGTGATACGAGACCCCAAGCATTGGACTCCATCATTGGAACACAAGTTACCTGATAAATGGACGTGGTCTTCTATTGTTAAATGCTCTTTAAACTCAGTCTTAACATTCAACTTCATTAGTCTCGGAACAATTCGTGTTACTCACATATTTAGCAGGCTATTATAAAGCAATTATGTACAGTTGTCAAATACTCTGGCAACTTTACGTGTGTAGTGAATTTCAAACTAATTATATATCTTTGTTTTTATTTACTATATGTATTTATTATTATTATTTCTGATTAATAAATTGCACTAGTCCGTTCGGCGCTCGAATGGACTATGGAATTTTAAATATATATTTGTATGTTATATTTTATATCATTAAGCGCGCTTTTATACCATAACTGTTGGTGTAATAAAGTTAAATAAATAAAAAATATTTTTTTCATAATAATGTAAAATGAATTATAATACGAAATGCTGTCTTGTACTCTCCTTCACTGCAAAAACTTTAACAGAGCTTAACAGAGCTTATGTAAAATCCTCTGGCCGCTAAATATAGTAAATAAAAACTGTTCCACACGAACGCAGTCGTAACATAATGTAATTACTAATACTTCTCAATGATTTCTCGTCAGTTCTTCAATAAATAAATGTTGCTGGTACTCGTAACTCAATAATAATAATATCATAAATAGGCGTTCATAGCCGTACTTCTTTCAATTCTAAGCGAAAAAGTTAAGCAACAGCTGGCGCGGTCAGTAGGAGAACGGCTCGTAAAGCCGTCGGTCCCGGTTGTTGGCAGATAGCACTCGTTAAGCTATGTCGGAGGCCTTCAGTCGGCATAAAAACTTCCGACACTTGGGTTGGCCACCAATCCGCATTGGAGCAGCGTGGTGGAGTATGTCCTAGACCTCCTCAGTATGAAGACACACGTGCTCAGTAGTGGGCCATCGATGGGTTGAAGCTCATAATATAAGCCTTTATCCAGACCTAAATATTTTCATATAATTTAAAGGTATTAATCTAGACTGGTGAGGTTGTGACACAATAACTGGGTCTGTTTGCCCAAGTTTGGCAAACACCTCCATTTCTTTCCACTATATTCTCTTATGCACTACCCTTGCCCATTTTTTTCCTGCTACATACTTTATTTCCTCTTCCCACCTTTGAAAGCTACCTTTTCTGTTAAATGCCAATATAATATAGTTTTGTTTAATTTTCTCACCCTAAAACTCGTAAGTTTGCCATCCAATTGAGATGACGAAACGATGGATGCATTATATAACTCGATTTGTCGGAAGTAATGCCAGATATTAGATAGTTTGTTCCATGACTGATCACTCACGACTTCGTGATTGAATTCAGTTCGACCTGAGTTAAGATGGCTCAATATATGTCAATTATGGCATAATTAATAAGTATTTTTAAGTAGTGATTGCGTAGTGGCTTGGACGTTGGTCTCTGGAACAGGAAGTCCTGGGTTCAAAAACATTATGAGCAAACCTGCAATCATGAGAGTTCCCATAAAGTTCTAATAATCGAAGATGTGTCAGCCTGGTTGGTCTAGTGGTTAGTGAACCTGACTGCTACACCGAAGGACATGGGTTCGATTCCGCAGGTCAAACTTTTCTGTGATGAACAGAAAAGTTTGTTCGGTGTCTGGGTGTTAATATCTATATAAGTATGTATTTAAAAGTATACATGTATGTTTATCAGTTATCTGATCACCATAGCACAAGCTAACGCTTAGTTTGGAGTCAGATGGCCGTGTGTGAGTTGTCCAAAGATATTTATTATTATTAGTCTGCCAATCCGCATTGACCAGCGTGGTAAACTAACGGTTTTCCTCACGTAATGAGAGGAGACCCAAGCCCAGTAGTGGGATAGTTACGGGGATAGTAATGGGATAGATAAGCAATTATATATATTATGTTGTGCAAATAATTAAATTTGGCAAAGGGGAATTCTCCCGAGTGAGATGTAATGCCTGGTTAGTGGCCGAGCCCCGACAGTTGTTGGTCGGAACTTGTCTATATGCTAATGCAGAAAACTCCGATAGCGTGATTCAGGTTTTGTTGTGACGTCATCGTATGACGTATGTGTGATGTCGCAACAATTATTAGATAATTGCCCTTACCTGGCATCTAACCTGGTACAGAATAATGTTAAAAAATATAACATTTTTTTAACTATGAAGATAGTCTTGAACATATTCTAAAAACTGATCGCATCAACTAGGCACATCCTTCCTAGACAATGGTTGTCCTTGCTGTACGTGACTGGTGTCTCCATTACTTCCACTCGGCCATTACCTCCCACTGATGCATACCTGATTGTAACACGTCACGATGACGCACATTTTCATAGGCCGGTTGGTTTAGTGGTTAATGAACTGGACTGCTACACCACAGGTCATGGGTTTGAATCCCACCCAGTTCAAACTTTTCTGTGATGAGCAGGAATGTTTGTTCTGTGTGTTTGGGTGTAAATATATATGTATGTAAGTATGTATTTAAAAATATATATGTATGTTTAACAGTTGTCTGATCACCATAATGCAAGATAATGCTTAGTTTCGGATCAGATGGCCGTGTGTGAGTTGTCCAAAAATATTTTATCTATTTTGAGATTAGGATTAAATTTTTAGTACAGTTACGTCATAACTAGGAGATAATATGTTGAGTGTACATGTTTTAGCGCCGATATATCGGCTTTAAATTTTCTGTTTCTTCAATTCTTCTCTTTAATAATCTTCGTCATCTGAAATTTGTTGTTTTACACTATCACAAGCAATTATGAACGATAAAGTAGTTATTGTGACAGAACTGTAATTTTCATTTCAAAGGTTTACATACTTAACGCCTTCAAAACTGAGGTACTCTCAGGAGTGAGGAAACCTCACGATGTTTTCTTTTACCGAACCAAGTGATATTTGTAATTCGTAGTGTACATACATGCTATATTCTTTGACATGACAGGCCGGTTGGTCTAGTGGTTAGTGAACCTGACTACTACACCGGAGGTCGTGGGTTCGATTCCCACCAAGGTCAAACTTTTCTG
>DWJZ01007906.1:0-11740 GCA_018249125.1 Asbolis capucinus
ATCAGATGGGACTGTAGTCAAGCAATAACTTATAATATTTAAAAAAAGCTTGACCACTGACCCACCTAATGGTAGGCGGCGAAATGTGGTTTTTGAGAGTTGGTCATTTTATATTGAATGGCATGTTCAAAGGTTTAATTACTTTCTAAACAGAAAACTATTCATTTAACTGTATATTATAAACCTGCGGACCCGGGTTCTATTCCGGTGCAGGTATTTAAGTGACAGATGAATGTTTATCCTCGGGTTGTGCATTGTTATTTGTGATGTTTATACGTTTGTACTCGTACTCCGCAATATAAATGGTTATTAAAAATATCTTTACATGTATATTTTTAAAATATACATGTATGTTTATTAGTTATTTTTTTGTATCTTTTGTATATACTGTATTTTTTATATAAGTTAGCGTTGACTGCAATTTCACCTGATGGTAAGTACCGATGAAGTCTTCGATGGTAAAGCGCACTAACTTAGTAGTAGCCTATTCACTCTTGACGACAGACATATACATTGTAATAGAACGGGAACACCGAAGCGTTCAACTTATTCCAATCCTTTGCGATACGGGTGATAAAAGACGAGGCAAAGCGCGTCGGTCGTACAGTCTGCCGTACCTGCCGTCTGAGCATAGCACAAGCTAATGCTTAGTTTGGGATCAGATATTTATTTATTATTAATCTTGGATTTAAAAGATGAAAGCCGATTCCTTATAAAGTATTAAAAAAAAAACCTTTTTAAAATTTCAAACGTTCCACGCGGACGTTTCGCAGACAAGTTGCCGTAACAAGCAGTACAATCGTTAATTGTATATTTCCGAGGTCATATACATTAAGACACCTATAGGATTACTTCATCACGGACGCGGTCTGCCCGACTAATTGCTCGACTAGTTGCCCGATTAGTCGGGACCACTGTTCGTCTATAAATAAGTACGAGGTGAGGTTATTAATTAGGACACATGTTTTTCAGCAAGAAACGGCCAATTCAACGCATTATCACTAATTGTGATAATTTGGCTTAATAAGCTGTATTTTATTTTTGTGGATATTTTAAGTAATTGAATTAATAAGAACGACGATGCATTCATAGCCTTGCGTCGATCATCATAGTTAAGCGAGACCGATCGCGGTAAAAAGGTGGATGGTATTGCGAATGGCAAAACGCGTTTAAGCACTTCCGTGCCTTGGAGAGCACGTTAATTTCGGTCAGTCCGGTATCAGCAAATGACAGTTGTTAAAGTAATGACCGGCATTACAATTTCCGTTGGGTTATCTAATAATACTTCTAAACTAGGTAATTCAATTGAAAAACAAAAACTTGCTTATATCTATAAGAATTATGAAGAGAAAAGATTTGTATGTTTGTAATGAATAAACTCAAAAAGTATTGATCCGATTTCAGAAAATCTTTCACAATTAGAATGTTACATTATCACTGAGTGACATAGGTTATATAAATAAATAGAAAAAAAAGTATAATATATAAAGATAATAAAATGAGGACCGGCGGGTGCTCGGACACTCGAGTGGCGGGGCGCGTGACAAGCGGAGTGCGCGGCACATGAAACTGTATTAAATTAACAGTATCATACATTAGCAAGTAAATCACATATGGCGTGGAGCAGCATTTTGACCACTACCACGATAACATGGACAAAGTCGCGGGCAAAAGCTAGTAATTCATAAGTTTGTGTACATGTTTGGATGTTTCTTTCCTTCACGCGCTAACAGTTAAACGGCTTAAGATTAAACTTAACACACAGACTATATCATATCCTAGATATGAACATAGGATAGATTTTATCCCTGTTATAGGTTCCCCTGGGATGATGTACGTAAATATGTTTGGATGTTTACGTTTCCATGCGTCTGGAACAACACACAACAAATTTCATCCACACGGACGAAGCTGCGAGCAGAGACTAGTAAGAATATAATTTCTGGAACTCCGTCTAACTCCTTATAGTTCCCGGAGGCATAAAGACACTGAGCCCCACAGCAGTTGTTATTACACTTACGAACAACCATTACTGCATGGGATCTTACTGCGTTTCATATGCATGCGAGTTTTAACTAAACTCATGCATAACCCCAAGCTGTAACGAGATACACGGGCTTACACGATAGACAGTAAAGGTTGATGGAGCCAGTTAGTCGTGACTTGTATATATGCTAACGATGCAAGAAAACTCTGATAGCGTGATTCAGGTTTCTCGTGACGTCATTGTGTGACGTCTTGTGCGATGTCGCCGCTGTGAACGGACGGACAGACGGAGATAGTACAAGGGTTACGAATTTTCTACGTAATATGAAAACAGTAATGGATGTAGTTATGATTTCTTGGAGTAGGGGAAGGTAAACTATTGTAGGGGGAGGGATGCTTAACTGTTTAGGCTTTATGAAGGACAAAGTTTTATTGTTTTTGGGACGGAGGGGAGATTCAGTTCTTAACGGGTCTTCTCAGAACTGCTAGATAGATAGTTATATATTTTTTTGGAAATAAATTAACATAGGATAGCTTTGTATTTCAAGTTACCTATAATTTAATATATAATCTGTATACAAACAAGTACTTAGTGAACGTAAATAACCTATCGAAATTAATTCGGTTAAAAGTTAACCATACTATTCACTACATAAATTCAGCTTGGATTAGATTTCATCGAATCAACAACTCATTTATGTAGATTAATAATTATATATAATTAATACATATAACATAATTAATTTATTTTGATCAAACTAGTAATAATTGTTAATTATTATCAATAATATATTTTTGGTTCAGCACCCCATAACTTAATTATATATGAAGTAGATATAATATGTAATGTTTGTTTAGTAATGTCATTAATAGGAATAGATAAATTACAATTTATTCATCACTACATACATTGGCTTCAACTCATCCATGGCCCACTACTGAGCACGAGGCATACTGAGGAGGCCTAGAGTATACTCCACCACGATGGTCCAATGCGGATTGGTGCAGGTGTTAGTTGCCAACTGGCCTCCGACATGGCTTAACGATTACTGTCTAACGACAACATGCGGGGCCGATGCTTTACCTGGCCTCCGAGGCACGGAAGCGTTCATGAATTTATTGCCACTAGCGGTCACCCATCCTCCTACTGACGGCGCCCGCTGTTGCTTCACTTTTTCCATCGACACCAATCAAACAACAATCAAACAAACAACAATCGAAACGAGTCGCAGGGCTAAGAACGCTTCATAGCCGTGCAGCTTATATAAATACATACTACTCGTACATACAAATACTGAATGTATTTTGATTTTCACTAATACACAGAGAGATTACTGGAGAAGTTTTAGTACATTTTGTATACTAAACCTTCCCTAAATTGTTTGTATTGTGACCATGATTTCAAAGACATTCGAGCTGCCTGAGTAGCTAGACATGCGAAGCTTGGACGGGTCGCTAGTATAGGTATACTTGTATATCTATATACAAACAAATACCTATATACCCACATTTTAGATAATTTATTTGGACTGAGTTGAATTTATCACCTCCTTTTTGTTTAAAAACACAAGTAAACTTCATATTGCGCTGTCGTCTGCTAGACAAACTAACCAGCAGTGTGTCACTGATCCTAGGATCAGAGGAATACTTTAGTATACTTTGGACGGTGGCCAGAAGTCTTTTTGGCTTCAAGAAGTCGTTTGCAACTTCATGCAATGTATAAGTTTACTGAACTGTTGTATAATCAGAAATTTTGAAGTTTTGTACAATCAACTTATTTGGCAAGACATAAGGTCGAAAATAACTTGGTGATGTAGGATGCGGTAAGATCTAGACACATTTATTAAATGTCTACAATGCCATATCCAGAATAGGATCTTTGTTGAATTATTTTCAGATATTTCATGGAATTTGTCTTGGGAAATTGTTTGTAAATGAGAAATTAACCGCTTGTTACTCTTAGGAAAAAAAGCGTATGCACTGGCCTGTTGAGTGAACACGACAGTCGGGTCGGAGATCGTAAGATCGATCCCAATCAGGAATATTCTTTTCCGTGTTGAGCAGGATTTTTTCTGTTATTGGGTTGTGTAAATTCATGTAGGTATTGTCAATTATGACCGTATTTTATCACCACTTCAGAAAGGTAGCATAAGTTAATATAATAAAAATCTAAATTTTAAAATCTAATAGAAATATATCGTATTTACTTATTGTGATTAAAATGTAATATTGTAAATGCGTCCTAATTAATGCACGGGTTACATCACTAATATCGTACCTTATAGGGCACAACCCAAGAGGTATATTCTTGGGGAATCGCGTTTTGAATTCTGGGTTCCTATATTACAGCAATTTAGAATATTATATAATAAAGTGAATATTGTCCTTTTTACAAGTTTTATTTAACTTGCAGTGTATGTTTGTATATTAGTATGTTAGTTTATTTGTTTGTTACGGGTCAAATCTTGCAAGCTCAATTAGATCCACTTTTACGCTACGGAGCGTAAATTTTGCCTACTGCTTCAGTTCCGATGACAAAGCATTTTTATGTTAAGCATGATCTGCTGCAATGCTCAGGATTGGCTCCAGACAATGGAACTCCTGAAAAGATAACAATACGGTTATGAAATTTTATATGTCTCTCCGTATCTCTGTTATTAAAGCTTGTGTTTTTAAAATATTTTTAATGAAGCTTGTTTAAATTTTAACCAGAGGGGAACGCCGTTCCATGCGAACGAAGTCGTGCAACATATATTCTTTATATTTTATACATTACAAAGTTTTTGCTTCAGATAAATCCATGGTAGTATGCGCCCCCACGGGATCTGGTAAAACTGTTGTATTCGAAATGGCTATAGCGCAGCTACTAATGGACATTGAAGACACTAACTATAAAGAAGATTTTAAAATTATATACAGTTACGTTAACCTTACTATTTTACCCACCTTGATTCATTCGACAGGTCGGTTGGTCTAGTGGTTAGAGAACTTGACTGCTGCACCGAAGGTCGTGGTTTCGATTCTCAACCAGGTCAAACTTTTCTGTGATGAGCAGAAATGTTTGATATGTGTGTCTGGGTGTAAATATCTATATAAGCAGGATATATTTTAATATACATATATATGTATGTTTATCAGTTGTCTGATTAACATAGTATAATCTAACGCTTAGTTAGGGTTCAGATAGCCGTGTTTGAGTTCTCCAAAGATATTTATTTATTGGTATTCTAACCATTACCAGCAATTTGCTATTCATTTTATTCCTACGGTACAAGATGCTTTATATCTGCTCTTATAAATGACGTAGTACAGGGTTTATTTAACCCTGTTAAGGTTCAAACGTTTAAATATTATTTCTCTAGTAAGTACCAGGTCTAAGAAATCTGGTTAAAATTAAGATGACAGACTAGACTGATTTTCCATCAATAGCATACTAAATTAAAATTATGCTCTTTGAAAGAAAAGAAGCTTATGCGTGTTTTATCCGCAATGTAAACATGAACAAGTCAATTTAGATCTGCGCCCCAAGACAAATAACTTTTCTGTTATCGTTCACGCCATTCGCTAATTCAAAAATGTATTGGAATGACGTTTATTGCGGAAAAACAGACGCCATATTTTTCTGCACCAATTGTCATTCCTATACATTTTGAACTGGCGTTTAGCGCGAACTATAACAAAAAAACATTCGTCTCAAGATGCTAGTTTCGGTTTCAACCTGTTAATGACCAACTTATGAGCTCGAATCTCTCCTTATAACTATGGAGGGGTTAGTATTCAAAGTGCCGGAAGCTTTTCATTCAGATGGCCCCCGACAAGGCTTAACGAGTGGTATCAGACGATAACTACCCTTACTGACGTCTGTGCCTTCCAAAGCACGAAAGCATTAATGAAACTGCTAGCCATCACCCATCCACTTTGTTAATATTAAATTACTTTTTTTTTGTAATTTTCTACAAAAAAAATGTTTTATAGTGGCCCCAGTAAAATCTCTATGCACTGAGCGCTTGACAGAATGGTATCCAAAACTGACGGAATTAGGACTATTGTGTATCGAAGTAACTGGCGATACTGATGTAGAGTTTCCACAACTAAAACCGTACAAGTAAGTTGAGAAAATAACTTTTCTATTGAATTTTTGCATATTTTGGTAATTCAACAAAAATGAAAGGAAAGAATCATGAAGAACGAAGCTATTTTCCCTTTATAGGGCTCTGTTGTCAAATGGCAAAAACCAGAACCCTTATATGGTCATGTCTGTATTTCCGTCCTTGTCAGTCGCTTTATACTATAAACAGACAAACGTGTAGACGGGTCACCTAATGATAAATCACCTTTACACATTAGTAACACTAGGCAAAGGTGTTACCAACGCGTTGTCGGTCAAGGAAAATGTTACTATTGCCCTTACACCAAATCACAGGCTTATTACACTGCTTCTTCGATATAGCGCCACCTCTGGCTACACCTGTGACTTCAACCCATCAATGGCCCACTACTGAGCACGGGTCTCTCCTCATACTGAGGAGGCTTAGAGCATTCTCCACTACGCTGCTCCAATGCGAATTGGTGAAGGGGTTAGCGGTCCAACATGGATTAACGATTGCTATCTTACGACAACAACCGGGGCCGACGGCTTTACATGCCCTTCGAAGCACGGAAGCGTTCATGAAATTTTTTTGCTACTAGATGTCACCCATCCTCCAACCGACCGCGCCCGCTGTTGCTTAACTTTTTCGATCGGTTACAATTGAAACAAGCCGCCGGATTATGAACACCTGTAATAATACTAAATCAAGAGGTGGTGGTAAGGTACGAAATATGTTACAACGGGGTCACCAATTTGGCAAAGGAAATATCTTCCAACAGGCGAGGTGTTATGCCTAGGGAGTGGACAAGTTCCGACCCTTTTATATGTATATGCCGTCGATGCAGAAAACTCTTATATCGTGATTCAGAATCCTGTGATGTAACCCTTTGATCTGTTTTGATACTAAATCTAAAAGTCCAGTACTTCTCGATACAGAGTTATAATAACAACTCCAGAAAAATGGGATATGCTGACACGAAGATGGAAGGATTACAAAGGTCTAGTAGAAATGGTAAAGTTGTTCCTGATTGACGAGGTGCACATACTGAACGATAATGTACGCGGACCTGTCTTAGAAGCTGTTGTTAGCAGGATGAAGACCATTGAAGTAGGTATTTATAGGTTAAGAAAAATGGACCTATTATTTAGTAGCCTAGTAAAACTTAAAAGGTCGTGAAAGGTGTAAAGTTAGTAGGTATGGCTTCTACCTCCTGGAATGGAACTCATCACAACTGAGGAGTGTAAGAGCGTACTCCAACACGCTGCTCTGACGCGGCGGATTGGTGGAAGGGTAGTGTTTAACCCAAGTTTTGGAAGTTTTGTGTTGAAAACCTCTTGGACCTAAGAATAATAACCGGCACCGAAGGCTTTATATGCCCTGAAGCACGGAAGCGCTCCAGAAGATTTTGCCACTAGCGGTCACCCATCCTCGTACCGATCAGGCCCGAGGTAGAAGGAAATATAGAAAAATGTTACGGTTTGTTTCATGCTTCCTCATGTAACGCTCTCATTAGGTTCAGAGTGTACATAAATTGCGTTAATGTATAATTACAAAATCCCAACAGTCCTCAGTTCAATCAGCTCATCGTATAGAACAGCTCCGAAAGCAATACAGTGGAGATAATTCCAATGCAGTTACCATTCCGAGCCCTAGAATAAGGTTCGTGGCTGTCTCTGCCACCGTCAACAATCCAGAAGATGTGGCGGCCTGGCTTGGTACTGTTGATAGACCGGCTGTTTACTACAAGTAAGTTTAGTGGCGTCTATGGAGGTAATTGAATTAGGTCAGGGGTCGGAAACCTTTTATTATATAAGGGCCACAAATTTTATAAGGATATTAGTGTGGTCCACGTTTTTTGTAATAAACACTTTGCATTTCGTCCATATTTAATTATAAAGCTAATGCAGTTTTTCAGGTTGTACTTGACTCAAAACTTTTTTAAATGTCAACTTCCATTCTAGACGTAAAAACGCACAGTATCGTGTCTAGACGCATGTTCATCGGAGAATCGAGTATAACACTTGCTTGTTCTTTCAATAATTAAGGATTGAAAAATCTGCTCGTACAAATATATACCTATTACCAAATATTGTAATCTACTGCTGAGCAAACTATACGTGTTTTGATTAATGCTATACGGCGTCGTGTAAATGGAAAGCTTGTATGGGCCCCACCGCAGTAGCATATGGCCTGCACGCGCCCCACGCGTTCCGGTTGTCGACCCCTGATACAAATTCTACAATACTTTTTGTTTTCTCTACTCGAGATTATTGTGTAGAATACTACCTAATTCATTTCTATATTATGTACTACACTACTTTACTGTGAATGAATTAACATTAAGAGTGAATAGGCTTCTACTAAGTTAATGCGCTTTGGCATCAAAGACTTCATCGTCACTTGCCATCAGATGCGATCCAAGTCAAAGCTAACTTATTTAAAATTGTGGGGTCATCACATAATACGTCATACGATACGATACGACAAAACCTGAATCACGTTATCGGAGTTTTCTGTATCGTTAGCATAATATACAGGCACCTCGCCTGGCGGGAGAGCTCCCCTGTCCTAAAACATAACTAACTAAACACGGTTAATATCTTTAATTTAATTATGGTAGCACCAATATAATATTTTTTTGTTTTCGTTTGGTAAGCTGTAAGTTGCTATGATGAAATAAATAATTTGACTTGCTTTGACCCAACACCAATATATAACTTCCACAGATTTGGCGACGAATGTCGTCCAGTAAAAATAATGCGTGTGGTGGAAGGTTATCCGTGTCCTCCAGGGACCAGTATATTCAAATTCGATATTACTCTCAACTATAAGCTGTGGCCAATCATACAAAAATATCACAATGGAAAACCAACTCTGGTGATTTTTTATTATTAAAGTATTAGATATGTTACGATCATATTGTACCATTTCATTTCTGTTAAGTGAGCTGTTGGTTCGTTTGATGGAAAAATTTGACTCTATTAATTTAATTGCGTAATATAAGTATGGTCCTACCATATACATATTTACTTTATTAATAGTATGTCTGTGGGTCCTGCTATATTTCGGATTATCCAAAATTACAAATTCGAAACTTTAAGCGGATGTATGGATGTTGTACTCTTGTACGCATAAACTACTGAACTGATTGACTGAAATTTTGTCACAGAGATTCATATAGTCTGGAAAACATAGGGGTCGAAAGTGGCCTGAACTGTTTTGGGAAAAGGATGGTACTGTTGTCCCGTGTTTCGCTCGACTTAGTGGGGGCACTACAGTACCCCACAGTTTGGCTACTTTTTATCTATGAGACGGAAAGCAGATATTAAAATTGTGTTTCAGAAAAATGGTAACTGATACATTATCCTTACTTATATTATAAATGTTTGTCTGTTTATTACTATTTCACGCCTAAACTGCGAAACCGATTTTGATGACACTTGGTACAGAGGTAGAATAATATATAAGAAACTTTTTTTGCGAGAAAATAAAAAATGCTCCTGGGAATAAAAGTAGTAAGACTTTTTAAACAGTTTTTAATACCATTTTATATTCAAGCACTAGATGTGGTGTTGACTATGAGGAGGGGGCTGAAGGGGGAGTCGAGAGGGGAACGTCGTGAAAAGCTAGGAAAGTTATTTTTATTCACTTTATATTATTATTTTTTTAGATATTCTGCAATACACGTAAGAGTGTAGCATTAACAGCTGAAACCTTGTCTCGGGAAATAACAATAAACTCCAATCCTGATCAAAAAGCTAAGCTCACGGCTCTAGCATCGACAATTAAGAATAAAAAACTTCAGGTATGTTTTAAAATAGTCTAATTACATTTAAAAAAATCTTGTATTTTCCAATCTGGAATAGTCTCACTTCAATGTCTTTTCTGTTATCGTTCACGCCGAACTCAAGTTCAAAAAGACATGACATTTGGTGCAGAAAAATGTGGAGTCTGTTTTTTCCCGTTCTGTTTTATACGTATCTACAACAATGAACTGAAAAGTTAACTGAAACGACCGTTTTTTGAAGCTCGTTATAAAAAATTAGCTCTTAACCCAAAAGCTACAGAAACGTTAAGAATTTTAGGATGGATGGATGGTTAATGTTTTAATAATTTGTAACTACGAGTATGTTGCAGAATTACCTTGCGATGATTATGACGTCATTTTAAAATAATAATACGTCATTGTTGCAATCCATAACTTGGAACAGTTACTGGACTCGGGTCTCCAGTTATCAAAGGGCCGGCCATAGTCCACGCTTGTCAAGTACAGATTAGTAGGCTTTACACACCTTCGAGAACTATGGAGAACTCCCAGGTTTCCTCTCGATGTCTTCCTTCATCGTAACATGTGATAATCAAGTGCTCATAGGCACATAATTTTAAAAATTAAATCGCAGCAGGATTTGAACCCAGGACCTCTCGTTGGAGAGACAAACCATCAAACCAATAGGCTATCACTACTTTAATAACATTTAAAATCTTATTATTCACGGCTAGTTAGCTTCTTAGCTCAATAGATTTGATTCTTTCATCATACGCTAAGTATTCTGTTGTTTTAAACAATAGGCTATTTCGAAGTCAAGGATTTTATGTAGATAAATATATCGTCTACTTAATTTGGTTACGTATTATTATTAAGAAACAAAGAATTATTTGACTGGCTTGTTGGTCTAGTTGTAAGCCTGATTGCTGTGCGGTGTGGGTTCGATTTCAATCCAGAACATTTTTTTTTTGTAATTTACTGGGCCTTGAGACAAGCAAACCTGCTATATAAAAAACTAGAAATTGCTTTCGCTTCGCTTCTAAAGAACATAGGATGAAAACTATACAATAATCCTTCATATTGTATAAGCCTGCCATACACAATTGTGTCTAAAATGGTCCAGTGATTTCAGATTTGCCATACAAATTTAAACCTATTATCCCACGGGAACAAAGTACTTGTCTGGGATAAAAGGTATCCCTTATCCGTTGTCCTTACATAAGTTATAACCATGCTAATTCTCATTTAATTTGGTCCAGTGGTTTCAGTATTGCCATACTAATTTAATCTATATATCTAATGGGAACAATGCAGTGTTCTGGGATAGAAAGTATCCTATATCCGTTGTCCTTATATAAGCTTCAAACATGCAAATCATCATTTAAATTGGTCCATTGGTTTCGGAGTTCCCATACCTGTAATCCTGCAGGAACAAAGCCATTTCCTGGGATAAAACCTATCCTATAACAATTCTCGGTTTTGAAATTTTGATTATCCTAAGTTTAAGCTAATTCTGTCCTGTGGTTTTTGGCGTGAAGCTCGAACAAACAGACAAGCAGACAATAATTCGAAAAGAAATCTTTTGGTCCCTATATCGATAATAAAGCCTCTATGCGTCAAAGTTTAAAAAAAATATTTAATGTACAGGATTGACCCCATTACAGTTTTATTAGTAGGTATACATTGGTCACAATTTAAGGTTTGAAATTGTGACCAATGTATACGTCATCTTCCTCCTACTCATCGTCTCATCTCATACCTCCTTCTCATCCAGGCATTAATTCTAAACGGCGTGGGCTGCCACCACGCCGGCCTGCTGTTTGAAGAGCGAATGAATATTGAGAAAGCGTTTAGGAACAGGGATTTGCCCATACTCATTACCACAACGACTTTAGGT
>DWJZ01007907.1:0-11739 GCA_018249125.1 Asbolis capucinus
CTGTGATAGAGGTCACTAAAACACCAAGCGCTGTACAAGAGGTTGGAAAGGCTTTGGCCTTAGAGCAAGAGGTTTTGGAAGATCTAAGTGCTGGAAAAGAAGCAGATAAACCACGGAGTTCTCTCGCTGACCTTAGCGAGGTTAGGATACCAAGTCCTGTCACAGAGCTAGCTAAAACACCAAGCCCCGTGATAGAGGTAGTTAAAACCTCAAGCCCTGTGATAGAGATAGTTAAGATACCAAGCCCTGTCTCAGAGGTACGGAGAACGCCAAGCCCTGTGATAGAGGTCACTAAAACACCAAGCGCTGTACAAGAGGTTGGAAAGGCTTTGGCCTTAGAGCAAGAGGTTTTGCAAGATCTAAGTGCTGAAAAAGAAGCAGATAAACCACGGAGTTCTCTCGCTGACCTTAGCGAGGTTAGGATACCAATTCCGGTCACAGAGCTTGCTAAAACACCAAGCTCCGTGATAGAGGTCGTTAAAACACCCAGTCCTGGCACGGAGGTGGTCAAAACACCAAGCCCTATTACGGAGAAAGTTAAAACACCAAGCCCTATCCAAGAGGCTAGAGAGGCTTCGATCTTAGGGCAAGAGTTTTCAGAAGATCTAAGTCCTGAGAAAGAAGCAGTTGAAACATCAAGTACTCTCATAAAAACAGGTAAGGCATCAAGTCCTGTCACGGATCTAGATGAGGCACTAAGCCCTGTAATCGAAGTCGTTAAAACACCAAGCCCTAGGCAAGAGGTTCAAAAGGCTTCCGTATTAGGGCAAGAGGTTTTGAAAGATCTAAGTCCTGAGAAAAAATCTGATAAAACACAAAGCTTTCTCATGAAGACAGTTAAGACACCAAGTCCAGTCACGGAGATAGTCAAAACACCAAGCCCTGTTACAGAGAAAGGTAAAACATCAAGCTCTGACAGAGAGGTCTTTAAAACAGTAAGTGTTACGGAGAAAGTTGAATCACCAAGCCCTATACAAGAGGTTAGAGAGGCTTCGATCTTAGGGCAAGAGTTTTCGAAAGATGTAAGTCCTGAGAAAGAAGCAGTCGAAACATCAAGCACTCTCTTGAAAGCAGTTAAGGCATCAAGTTCTGTCACGGAAGTAGATAAGGCACCAAGCCCTGCAAGGAAGGTCATTAAAACACCAAGCCCTTTACAAGAGGTTCTAATGGCTTCCATATTAGGGCAAGAGGTTTTGGAAGATCTAAGACTTGAGAAAAAATCTGATAAAACACAAAGCTCTCTCTTGAAAATAGTTACGACACCAAGTCCAGTCACGGAGGTAGTCAAAACACCAAGCCCTGTTACGGAGAAAGGTAAAACACCAAGCCCTGTCAGAGAGGTCGTTAAAACAGAAAGCCCTGTTCCAAAAGTAGCTAAAATACCAAGCCCCGCATTGGAGGAAGCTAAAACACCAAGGCCTATACAAGAGGTTAGTGGATGTGTGGATGAAACACGAAGTCCTAAATTGAAGACGCCAAGCCCTATCAAAGAGGTTGCTGAGGCATTGGTCTTAGGACAAGACGTTTTGAAAGTAATTCCTATAAAAGAAGCGAATATTACTCCAAGCCCGGTCTCGGAGGTAACTACAGAACTAAATATCAAACGGCCAGAATCTATACAAGAATTTGTAAAGTCAGAAAGCCCTATCGCCGAGGTTGCTAAGCTAGTAAAGGAAGTAAGTGTAGAAAGAAAACTGCCAGAAATAACAAAGATGCAAACAATAAGTCTAATACGGGATATCGACAAGGTACCATTCCAAATAAAGGAAATGGAGCTACAAAGTCCATTAACTGTAGTGACAAAAAAGCCAATATACTATGGGGACACAAAATCAAACATAAAAGAAAAAAGCAAAGTTGAAGAGTTACAAGAAATAGAGGTATGTGAATGGATAAGAAACATCGGCTTCGTATATTCACAGGAGAGGAATCGTTTAGTCAAAAGCTTCCGGATAGACATCGTGGGCTTTCACGCAGTAGCTAACATTAACAACTAACTTTAAGCTCTACATAATACTACATATTATTTAATCCTTAATCTTTTTTTTAAATCAGCTCACTCTTTTATTTAAGCTTATTAAAGTAGTGTATGCTAATAGGAATATAATTAATGTATAAATAATTTATTACAACATTTTTAAAGACAGTTGTAAAATAATCACCAATATGATGAAGTTTCTATTTACAACTATTGTTGTTTATATTTACAAAAACAGAAATCATAATTTCCTAGGCTTTTAAACTTAAAGCTTACTATCAGCAATTTTATGCTTTAACACACTTATGCTGAAACTTGGCCCTGCAACCTTTTTTACTTGAAATGCACCAAATATTCGTTTTGTTTAACTCTGTCTGCAAATTGTTTCGTTTTTAACCTAAAATTATCTAAAACTATCTGATTTCTGTGTATTTTTGTTTTCTGCTCACCTACAAGGACATACAAATTGTCATATTTTTTTATTTGTACAAAAAAAGTATCAAATTTATAATAAGAGTGTTTTTTCAAATTCAAAAGGGTCTGTTCTCTTTAATGGCTATTGCATATTTTAACACATGCGCAGTAGTTCTTTTATAGTAGTAGCATATTAATTTTAATAAATTCTTCAAGTAATGTTTAAATTTTCCTGTTTTAGGAAAAAACTGTACCGAAATCTGACGAAAATTTAGGAACTTTAGAAAAGCCTACTGAAAATGGCGACACTAAATTGTCTGATACTTTCCGTGATAAAACAGTAAAAGAAGAAGAGCCAATTGATAAAGAACCAGAAACTGAGAAGCTAGCTGTCAAAACTAAAGCTGAAGAAGTTACGGTTCCAATAGAAATTGAAGACCCAAAATTAGATCTTCAATTACCAGCAAAGAAGACTAAAGCACAAACTACTGAAGTGAAAGTAAGTATCCTTAAATTTTTTTACTTCATTTACATTGTCTAATTTATTTATGTAAAGATCTACACAGTATACACAGTTCTTAACAAAGGGCGGATTTAATGCCTAGTGGCATTCTCTGCCAGTGGCAGTGCCATGGTGAAGGAGAGACAATTTATGACAGGTGGCAAACAAAAAATTGGAAAATATTTAAAATATCATGATTTATATACGTACATAAGAGTCCTTAGATATACATACATAAATAAACATATATAAAATATATACATAATTACAATACTTATAAAAATCTAATTTACATATACATATGAGTGAATACATAGACACAGGTGATGTTATCATATTAAACAGGAGAATTCAGAAAATGTTCACGGACAAGTCTCTTGAAGGTGCCTTTGTAGGAAGCGCGTCTGATATAAATATCTTTCTTCGCGCGGCCTTCCACATAGCTTAATAATTTCTATCGATGACAATCGATCTTCAAACTCGGAATTCCTTATGAATTTTTTGCCACTAACCCATTCTCCTACCGACCGCGCTCGCTGTTACTTAACTTTATTGTTTACAATCAAAACAAGCTGCCGGGCAGTACGCTTTTAATAAATAGTGATGTTATCCGAAACCGAAACCAATCCTTATAGACCAGGGGTAAGCAACCATTTGAATTAAAAGGTCAATTTTAGATTTTTGCATTATTTAAACTTTATCAAATCTACTTAATGCTTTAGAGTTCGTACATCAAGTTTTTTTACATTTGCTAATTTTTTTTTATCTTAATGCTTTTTTATGTTGTATTATTTTGTATTTAAAAATAATTTTAAAATGCACCAAGGGCCGCGGATTGCTCAGTCCTGTTGTAGTATACAAATGTATCAGAGTTAATGTTAATTTATTACATCTAATCAAACCGGGCCAGGGCCTAGCTGGCTGGTCTAGGCTAGAAAAAGCTATTCAAGTTTACAGCTATCATTCATTTACGAGCTGATAAGAGGTATTGGTTTACATCAACTCCTAATGTCACCTATCTACATATCTCAGTCTTAACGGAGTCTGTACCGTTGCAACGTGATAATCAACTCATATATTATCTATGGTGAATGCAATATATTATCTATGGTATACAGAGTACTTCTTAGATGATAGGTTCTTTACAGTTAACTTAGCCATACATAAAGAAAGATATTTATATATATATTTGTAATTTGACTAAACTGATAAACGTACCAGTGAATAACAATTGTTGTAGCTTCTGAATATGATACTGGCAATGTTTTGCATGTGTCATTTTGACATTTTGACGTTAACGTAAATGAACAGTCAATATTTTGAATTTGAAGAAATAACTCTCTTCTAACCTATCGGCAGAACCGGCAACTTGTGCTCTCCGACATGAATCGTAATATATTGTAATAATAAATTAATTTGCCACCAAATGTCCACAAAAGACAACAACATGAGTTTTTTATAAATCACCACATTAGTATTTATACATTTAACACTAAGCGTAATCTTGTTCATAATAACTTACCAACATATTGTAAAAATAACGAATATAAAAGCGTTAACAAAGCATCATTTAAACGCACAATTATAAAAAAGGTTCAATACATTATTCTCAATTTGAATCATCTTAATTGTCTTACAATTATTATCAACAAAACTTTCACAATAATAATACATTATTTATTCCCGCAAACAAACGTTTTAAACAACAAAGGATACAAAAATTAACATCAAATTAATTGCAAGTGTGGGCAAAGGAAATGGGCTCGGCTTTTGCTAACTCGAGACCTAGACGTGATGCGGGATATAAATATCTTTCTTCCTTTGGATAAGTCACACACGACCTATATAAATATCTTTCTTCCTTTGGATAAGTCACACAAGATCCTCACACGCTACGAGTAAGCGTTAGCTTGTATTATGGTGATCAGACAGCTGATAAACACACATATATTTAAACACACATTTATATAGATATTTATTCACCATGCAGAACAAACATTCCTGCTCACAGAAAAGTTTGACCTTGGTGAAAATCGAACCCACGACCTTTGGTGTAGCAGTCAGTCACTAACAACTAGACCAACCGGCCTGTCATTATTTGATCTTATAACCTATTCGGAGTAACCCTGCGAAGCAAAGGGCCACAGATTTGAATTCCGAGACAGGCTATATGACTATATGTGACTGGTAAAATTGTTTATACTATGGTCATAACAGCTTTTATCTATGAGTATTTAACGAGTATAAGTTTCTTTTTGTTATTACTTTCATAATTGATTTAGGGACTTTGTGTTGAACTTTTGTCTATCGTTAAGTGACCTATTGGTTCATAAGACGAAATAATTTCATATCCATCCAACCAGTGATAATCCCAGTATAGGATTGTGAGTGTGAACATCTGTGTAAACAAGCATGTAGCTAGGCATGTGTGTGTGCGCTTAAAAACCAAATAAATAAAAGTGCATTATTAAGGAACTCAGTAAACCACATGTGCCCAGCTATCTAATTTGTGGTTATACCTACCAACTTATTATTGCATTAACTACATGCAAATTACTAAACTATAAATACTCATATTAACTACGTAATTCAGGTCTAGCAACATAATGTATTTTATTCTACTATCATCAAGTCAACATGTTATTAGATCAAGAATTCATCATCATAATTCATCATCTCTACTCATCACAGCTCACTATTGAGCATGGTTCTCTTCTCTGAATGAGAAGGTTCAGGCCATAGTACACCACGCTGGCCAAGTTCGGATTGGTAGACTTCACACACCTTTTAGTTTTGCAAACTTCCCGGCATTCAGATTTCCTCACGATGTTTTCCTTCATCGTTATAACGAGTTACATTTAAATGCTTAAAACGCACATAACTCCAAAAAGTCAGAAGTACGCGCCCTGGGATTCGAACCCGGACCACTAAGCTATTCTTAACCACTAGGCTATTACTGCTTTTCGATCAAGAATTACAAAATAATAACTAAGAATGCTAATTTGTGGTTTTATGAAATCATGATGCAATTGAGACTCATTTTCAACCTGTAGTTTGTCTAAAACTATTCCGAAAAATTCGATTTATGCAACTTGAATTATTTACTCATTACTAGTTTCACTATTCGTGGTTTTATAAAAGTACTAATAACTTTTCTTATATTACAAATGAAGGCAACTTCAAGAATTTTAAATTAAAACAAAATTAAGTAATAAGAACAAATTATAAACACTGTCCGTAAACATAAACACAGAAAATATGTTTATAAACAAATGATTAATATGCTAGAAAGCCCTTAAACTGTGTCGGATTCCATTTGTTATTCACAAGTGCCTTCATAAATCTTCCAAAACGTGTTTTCAAAAACCATTCGATTATTATTCTTGTTAACTACCGATGCTGATAGCTTTGACCAAATACATACTAATAATATGTTTATTGAGCAAGCTAATACATAAACTAGCTGATCTGACAAACATTGTTCTTCAATATAAGATATAAATGTTAAATTTGCACACTTTTAGTTACACTATCGAAGTTTTCATGCCGACTCTCTTTGAAAATATTCTATCGTCTATGTTCATCAGGGATACTGTATGTTTCTAATGTAAATTTTTTCAAAGTTTCGGAGTCTATTCGCTTCAAACAAACAATCAAATCTTCCCTTTTTATAAAATTAGTACCTACAGATTCAAAGGAATTCTCCATGCAACTTCATGAGTTCATTAATGATCAAACATACCACTCATTACATTTCATAAAACACATGTACATACCCGATGTAAGTGCCAACAAAACCAAATTAAACCTATTTAATAATAGGGTATGGCAACCGAGAATTATGCATCAGCTACTAAATTACAAACTGCGCGTCCATTACTGGCGCCGAGAGAACATCTGAGTGCCATATCAATCATAATGGTTGAAGTGAAGTAGCTCGTAACTCTTATCTGTAGATTTCATCTGCCTCTCTAATTCCAAAGATATTTTGACTAGGAACGAATTAATTTCTTACTATACGTTATAAATCTGTTACTGAATGTCTTTTAAAGATATTTGAGTGAACAATACTGGAGTTGTGTTGGTATAAAATAGAATTTAAAGATGATAATTTTTAGGTTTTTCAGAGTGTTAATTTTAGAGATAGGATATTCCGTTTCATTTTGGCTTATATATTTTAATGTTTGGATTTATAATTATTTATAACTAGCTTTTTCCCGCTTATATATCCCCTCTTTTATCCCTCCCCCTTCATCCCATCTTCAACCATACGAGGAGTATCCCCACGGCCACACCACGAAGATAAAGTGTTATACGTATTACGAATCAAATATTTTTTCGTGAAAATTTGTATCCTGTTTTTTCTCAAGTTCTAATCTATCTCTATACCAAGTTTCATCAAAATTTGTTTAATAATTTAAGTGTGAAAAGGTAACAGACAAATACGTAGTGAACCGAGCGCAGTTAGTTATATAATTTTTTTTTTCACCTACATACACAACATACGTACATTCTTATTAAGATACCTTAAAATTGAAAACTGATTTTAAATCCGTAATCAATTTTAACAATCCAATGTGACTACTACCTGAAAGTGATGATGGAACAGATTATTTAGCTAAATTCACTTTCATGAGAGCTGTCATAGTAGTTATTTCATTCGCTGATTTTATCGTACCGGAGAAACAGGTAATGATTTATTAAACACTATCCTGGCGTCGGGATTCTTGGAGAAAATATCGTTACATATAAATTTTTAAGTTTCACGTTAATAAGTAGTACCTTATTTCTTAATAAGTAGTATATATTATTCCACACATTATGATGCAACTTTCATGTATGAGGTTGTCTTGACCTTTTTGCCTATAACTATTCTATCTGGATGTCTTGTATTAGATATATGTCTGACGCAAATTTGTATAAGACAGGGTTGCATTTTACAAAGACTGCCGTAAACAAGTAACAAACATCGATCTATTCAACCATATATTCAAATATGCATTCTCACAAACTTTCCCATTTATAATATTAGTAGCAATAGTTATTCCCCTTACGTTAGGTTGCTTCTAGTTGCATGACATGACTAGAGGTTTATTATTAAATTTAAATAGTTTAATTCTAAAGTCATAGTTCCAAGAAAAGATATCTAAAGTAAATAGTAAATAATAAAAACATTAAAAAATATCTCTAGCCAAACCTATAATAACGGCCAATGTCTCAAACAACGAACTATCGTCGGCTTTTTAGACATAAAGAGAGTCTAACGAATTCAAAATAATTTTAAATTTTAATTGAATTACAAAAGTTCACTACAACTTAAAACGAAACAGTAACTAATAGTAGTTTTCGGTAAAAAAATCATATCATAAATAACAATTTCAAATGCATGTTTCTGTAGAGCTCTGGTTTGTTCAAAAATACCGTAACCTCACCGCTATCACCGCAAACAGTTAGCAACTGTCAATATCGCTTCCCATTGTCAGCCATTTCTTTGACAGCTCGATGAAAGATAGGAAGGCGTAATGTACAAGCGCGGGAAATCTCATCTAATTGAATTAGATATCCGAATTGATTTTGAAACGATCCCGTTTTAACTGATTTAGTAAACTATAAAGAATGCTGGTATACTGTTAGGTGACTTATATTAATTGTGTCGTTTTTTGTGTTAGCCGGCCAATGATAGTGCTTAGTGAGGCGATAAGGCGTCTGAGTAACAGTTTGACATTGCATACTTAATAGCTAATCTATGTTACAAGCACTTTAAAATAGGAACGACGAATATACTCGTATTAACTGAAAAGATGGTCACAGATTTAGGCAATATGAAATGGGGGTTTGCGATAAAAACGGCCTTGTAGTCTAGTGGGTATTAGCAGAAGAACAGAGGGACTTTGGGTTCAATTCTGGGACGGTCGTTTATGTGACAGTTGCATGTTTATTCTCGGATTACGTTATTTTATGACGTGTATCGTAGTACCGGAAACTGTAAGTGTGTTAACCTACTTTTATCCATACGATTGTACTGAAATATCGTTACGTTTGACAATCATTATATCATTACTTTTGATGGCAGATCAATTTATTTAGGTTCGACAATGAAAGTAGAGAATATGAACATATTCCGTGGAATTCATAATATAACTAAATAAATGTCAAATTCCTTTCACAATCATGTTGACATGCAAGTTAAAAATCAACATCTTTACATCGGATAACTTTCACCAAAAACATCTCACGATGTAAACGTGTGGCACACGGCACATCGAATTAATGATATCATTTAACAAGTCATTAGGCTTCTACGCCTGAATCATTTCAACGACAACTCAACGACAGATACCGATATACACGTTAGTTGGTCACTTATACGTCTAACCAGATAACTGTTCGGTATTTAAAAATATTTAAATATAGAAAATATATCTTTTCCTTTCTCTCTGATTTTAACGGTTTTTATAAGCTTTTATTTAACTTGCAATGTATGTTTGTTTATTAGTATGTTAGTTTATATGTTTGTTACGGGTCAACTACTCACTATCTCTTACGCTACGCTGAAATTTTGCGTCAGTCTTCCTGATGGCAATGCATTTTTATGACAAGCATGGCCTGACATAACGTTCGGGATTGGCTCCAGACAACGGAACTCCTCAACGGTTAACAATGCAGTTACGAAATTTTGTCTGTTACTTTGCATTATGGATCTATAATTAAAGCTTGTGTTTTTAAATATTTTTAATAAATCTTCTTATAATTAGGTGCGACTGTAGGTTCACAGCGGTTGGGCATATTAAAAACAATTATCAGTAATTTTCGTTAAATTTTTTTATAATGACAACTTATGATAGATTCATCTCTTTTGTGTTTTTTATCTTCTGCATTAATTTTAACTTGAGAGTCTTATAACGGACATGAAATAAACATAGATATTCTAGTAAACAAACCTTGACACTTTGTCTTCTACTGCCTTCTTGTTCTGTTTCTTTAAAAAAAATAGGATATTTTTACAGCAAAATAAATTAAATCTAAGACCTAAGAAAAAAGAAAATATTACACGAAAAATTATAGGTATTTTGCGCTAAAATTAAAATTAAAATTCCGAGAAGATTTGAATAATCTCAATAATTTTTACTACGTATAACTTCTTAAATACCGTCTAAGCAAATTAATCACAGCATTCCGAATGAAGTTGATCTTACACCATACCTACTATCGAAAGTGCGATATAGTTATTAATAGAAGATAGTTTTAAACCGCCGATAGACTTGAAATCTTTAGATGGTTTACAAGTGTACCGGCAATAATCTATTGAAGACGTATGCGATCACTTTTACTGTTATCCAATTTGGAGCGAGTCGAGGCTGGTTTCCGCTTTTACACGGTTTGTGGTCAGCGTTCCAGACCTATTGTTATTAACCAACACCGTATCATTGGAATGCCTGAACGGCGGAAGACGTGTGGCAGAGTGACACACATTCGACCAAAGACAGCCCAGGCGCCTGGTGTAACATTCTACTGTAAAACAATCTGTAAAAGCACGAAAATAAGGGTGTGTGATAGTAATGTTCCATGGGTAATTCGAAATTGCGGTATATAATCACAATCGTCGGTACAGGCGGTGTCTAATACAAGGTCTAAAGTTCAAAGTTTTGTCACTTTACACTGAATTTTTTTAATGGAAATAGCCAATAGACGAGCATACCAACCACATGTTAAGTTACATGATTTATGGTATGGGACCATACAGACCCATAGTTAGTCAACACCGTATCATTCGAATTCTTGGACCGCGGAAGACGTGTGACAGTGGCACACATTCGACGAATGAAAACAGCATTAAACGACTCATGTAACATATTCTACTATCAAAAAACAGTAAAAGCGCGGAGGTAAGAGCCCAGGATGCGTGAAAATGTTGGGTTGAGATTGTTCAAAATTGCGTCGTATTAATTAACCGTATATAACCGGAGGACCGACAACTGATGGGGAAGAAAGGACCTCAAATGGAGGGCACGCCCCCGAAAAAGGAACAAAGGGCGCCCTCCGACCAGGTGGACTGATGACCTGAAACGACAGCGGGTATCCGCTGGATTCAGAAGGCTCAAGACCGGTCAGAGTGGCGTAAATTGGGGAAGGCCTTTTCCCAACAATGGACGTTAACAGGCTGATGGATGGATGGAAGAATCAGCCATATGAATCACAAGTAATCGATAAGTACGAGGTGCCTAATATAAGGACGATTATTGAAATTTATTGACAGAAACAGTTCGTCCTACACTACTAAACGTACTGATTTGCCAGTATAAAATTAAAGTCTAGCCTTAGATTACCACAACTATAATATAAGCTAAAGTCGCGGAGCTAAGAAACGAATGATCACCAACAAATATTACCGTATGATATATCAATTCAATAGTACGATATGAATCACAACTATTGATCATTGCGCGTGAATTCTCGTATAAGGCTGATTAGTGTAATGTTTGACCAGAAAACTTTCTCCCAGGGGGGGGCTGTAGGTTATGTAGTCGGATTGTACCGACTAAATTCCGCATCGTACCAATTTCGTTGCACGCGTCACGTGAATTAGTGATACTTCACGTCAATCGGATTTTATCTCCGACATTTGGGTTAGCTTCGTGATTCGAGATGATGATACTAGATGGTTATTTATTTCATGATCAGTCAGAGAATGACGGGACAAGTTTCTGATTGCATGCGACGAATGGCCGCGCCGATTCGGAGATTTCCGATTTTGCGTTTCGAGAATAACACGATCGAACACCGACTCGTGGCTAACGTTAGCTTGTAGATCAAACAACTGATATATATACATATATATGCATAT
>DWJZ01007908.1:0-11739 GCA_018249125.1 Asbolis capucinus
ACTCGCAACGCATCGAAAGCGTACAGCGTTTATTCACCAGGCATCTAGCGTTCCATTCTTCTGTAATTTCTCACCGTAACACCTAGGAAGTTCGTCTTAAGTACTTTGCAATGATGACACTTTGTAGTCGACGTGTATTCTTGGATTCAATGTTTTAAAATAAATAATTTCTGGCAGCGTAGATTGTAACTACCTACTTGAATGCGTTCATCTTACTATACTGAGCAAGTCAATTTCAGACAAGATTTGGATTGATATCAACGTTAATGGCCCACTGAGCACGGATCTCTCCTTATCACCAAGGAGGCCTTGGTCGAGACCTTTTAAGCCATGCTGGAGGCGTGGCCCAACAGGAGATCTATAGGCCGATCAAGATCATCGAGCGCTTCCTGCTGCAGAAGCTAACAGCACATCTGATGCCTCGCCCGGAGCAGTTAGGGTTCCGGCCGGAACACAGCATGACCCTTCAGTTGTCGAGGGTGTTGCACACCATCACCGCGTGTGTGCAGTGTTCCTCGACATGGAGAAGGCGTTCGACCGAGTCTCGCACGGCGGTCTGACCTACAAGATCTCTAAGACGTCGGCACCAAAACGTGCCATCAAAGTGATCTCCAGCTTCCTGCAATGAAGGAGCTTCAGAGTAGCAATGAATAGCGCCCTGACGGAGGAGCGGCGTTCCCTAAGGGAGCTGTCTGTCTCCGGCTTGCTACGCCTGCTACACCGATGACATCCCGGCGGCAGAAGGGGCGTCGCTCACCCTGTACGCCGATGACGTGGCGTATGTCACCACGTCGCTCTGCATGCCCCACGCCTGCTGGATGTCGTTGGTGAGCGTAGGGAAAACGCAGACCGTGAGAATAGGTGGAACGACCCAGCGAGACCCTACTCTGAAGCTCCTCAACCAGGACATCAAGTGGTCCCAACGGGCGAAGTAATTTGGGATCACCATCGACCATTGCTTGAGCATGAAACCCCAAGTTACCCAGGCCGTCACGAGCGCCTGAGCTGCCATGTCAGTTCTCCGCCCATTGCTCTCCTCGAGCATCCCTCCGCGGTTGAAGCTCGGGGTATACAAGACGTACATCAGATCCCGACTTACGTACGCAACGCCAGCTTGGTTCGCGTCCGCCAACGAATCCGAGCGCAGGAGGCTGCTGGCTGGAGCGCCGCGGTACGTGAGGCACTCCGTTATCTAAAGTGACCTTCGAGTCGAAAGTCTGAACGACGTGGAGAGCGGGATACATCTGGTAGGGCCTGATCGCCCGGGCAGCGTGAAGTAAGCCCCGGATTTGACACCGCGGCCCAAAGGCCGCTCATCTGGACCTGACATCACAGATGTGACACCCCGGATGAAACACCACAAACGGGGAGGCTGGCAAGCCCCCCCACCCCATGACAAAACGTCCCGAACGATTCCGCACGCCCCCCGCGGGGCGGCGCGAAGACTTCGGATTGGCCCAACAGTATCAAAAGTTATTATATTGCCTGTATGCTTATCACAAGGTTATCGACTGTATTAAGAATATTTGACAAATACTTGACGAATATTTGACTTATCTGGCCTTGTCTTGGCTGACCACAAGTATGTATGTTAAAAGTTTTCTTGGCAGTAGGACTTTACGTAGCATTTACTAATATTGAATCATTATTAGTATTGCTGGCATTATCTTTTCGTAATACCCGCCTCGCTAGAACTGTCTTGTTTGCGTTGGTCGCCAAACTTGTCAAATTTTGGCTTGAGTTTATCTTTTTTGCAGATAATATATTAATGAGATATATTTATCAGCACTTTGTCTTTTCGTTTGTAGGCTATTTCCATAAAAAGATCATCATTGCAACCTATACTGGGCTCACTCACTTCTGAGTTCAGGGCTCATTATGTGAAGGGTACAGGCTATAGACCACCAAACTGGCTGGGATTGGTAGACTTAACAAACCCTCGGGAACTTTATGGAGAACTCTCAGGAGTGCAGGTTTCCTCACGATGTTTCCTTCACAAACTTTGAAAATTTGAGGTGCGTGTCGCAAGGTTTGCACTCAGCATCTACCGTTCGCGAGACCAACGTTTAAACCACTATGCCATCACTGCTTATGATACTATCATGATTTAGGAATATACAATATCAACACTTTAAGTTACAATTTTCTTCTCTTGAAGAATAAATAGCATTCTGCCGTTATCCCGTATTTAGCCGGCGCAATACGTTTTCCTCTTCTATTCTTTTCTATCAGCTGTTAACTCTACACTTACTCCATTATCATTTAATACAATCCATCCATCTTTTTCTGGACTATCCTCGTCACCTTGTTCTTAACAATTTTTCATTTTCGTCTCTTGAAGAATAAAGCATTTAAATTATCATTTACGTAAGCACGGATAGAAAATATTTAACCCATTAAAAGCTCACTACTGACTTCTATTATATCTTTATCACCGATGATGCCCATATTTATGGAATTGGCTTATTGGCCAACTTAGGTATTGGATATATTTTTTTATTTGTTCGAGAAGCCATGGCATTAGGGTTGCCAACTATTATTATTATTACAAGAAATTTTAAGGCTTGAGATGGAAAATATAGGTATTTTAGTGTACAACATTGTACATTAGTATAGAATAGTATTTTATTCTTGTATATTTTAAAGATATACTTTTTTTGCTTCTTATAAAAATATCAAATATCAATGGTAGACAATCATGGAAATAAACAGAACTTTGTATAGATATATGTAGTTGTTTTGTTCAACAGTAAAAATACTGCTTTAATCAATAAATAGACAGACAGTTATGGAATCTATATTACGTTAGTAGAGAAACATGAAACTAGAATCGCTAATCAAATATTAAATATTTTGTGTTCGTTTTAATGTTAAGACGTGTCGTTCAATGTCGGTCACCATCATCCGTTTTGTCGTTCTTATCCTTGACAGAAAATCTCCGACGCGTACGGTACATAGGAAATACAGAACCCGTTCAACAACCGGTATTTCGGCACACATCTAAAATTGTAATACCATTTCATAGGTAATAAATAAATCTTAGTTTTGAAAAAAAAATCACGCGTACTATTTTAGTTTAGGTAGTGAAAAGAATTTAAATCTTCAAAGGTATTTAAACATTCTTTTGTATTCTGTCTAAACATGCAGGAGTAAAAGAGATAATACATCGGGATCGAATTAACATTGCTGGCATGTAAGGATCGTCGAATATTCGATTTTATCTATATCGATTTTACGTATGAGTATTCGATTGATCGATTCAGTCTTTGTAAAGATATATGGCCGGTAAAATTAGCTCGTCGAGGAAAGACTATTTGGCCTATACCATTATAGTTCACAGTCAGTCAGTCTCGAAACACAGTCGAGAACGCATGCGCCGATCGTTGGAAGTTTCGAAGTGAATAGTGACGAATAAAATAATCGTTGAATTTGTAACGATAACAGAACTTGGACTGATGTGTGCGTTCTAAATATTGTACAAGTTTTTTACGTGTTATTTTAATACATTACCAAAGTTTCACTACATTTCAAGGTACGTTGATAAATACTTTACTAGCAATTACTTCCTTATGTCAACTGGAACTGCTATAACAAACATTCACCTACTTATCGACTATATTTGAGTAAACAATACGAATAGACAGTTGCAATTGATATTTTCTTATTAAGTAAATTACGTCATATGTTCTAGTTAAGTGTGCGCAAACCTTATTTTAATAATATTCGACATTTATAATTTTTACGTATTGATATTTATTTACTTCCGCAATATTTTTGCTCCGACAAGTGACATGTTTGAAATTGATTTGACAGCTGTCAATTTCAATATTTCGAATGGTTCTTATATAGGCGTTATAACTCGCTTGCTTACATGAAAGTCATTAACTTTTATATGAGCAGTTATCGATTTATCGGTCAAATTTACTTGTATTAATTAAATATGCTGAAGGATATGAATTTTACGATATTTTCTTGCTATTTCTCCTTCCTATATTCATAATATGGGCTGAATGTAACCATAACGAATAAAAAGAATATTTTAAAATCTCTGTAATTTAATTTTTTATAGCTCGAAAATTATCTATTATAGGAACTAATTAAAGTAACAAGCCTTTTTGGAACTATATGTGTTTATTCAATTTCATGGCAAATTATATATTTTTTTTATTTTATGCATTAATTAATGGTATCGTGGTGTCATTTAAAGCAATTATGAATTATAAGGTAAAAATGGACATATAGGTAATAGGACGTTACTAACACATAACCCGGGTAAAATCCTTGCATAAAACCTACTCAGATTGACTAAGAATTTAACCTAGAACTCCTTATGAGAAAGTTACTATAAAATACAATTTACCATAAATAAGGATTGATATGGCCAAACACGACCCTACCTCTATCTTGTTTTTGAACATTAGATTGCGTACGAAAAAGAATTTCCGCATTCAACCTCTATATCAATAGCAGTAGAATTTATTTTCCCTGAGCATTTAATTTTTATACACGTATATAGTATTTTGTTGTTAGATAACTCTTTTATTTATATTTAGTATCAAAGCTTGCCATGGCAATATTACCAATAAACATAATGCTCTTAGGTTGAAATTAATTTGGCATAAAAATGCATTCTTTGGCTGAGTTCGGATGTTAGACCGCGATTCGATGTTTTTAAAAAAAGTTGCAGACATTCCTGGCTAAATAACTCTAAAAAACTCTACTAAGTGTGAGTCTTATTAAAGTATTGTTTTATTGTGATCCATAAATATGAATGATGATGTCATTAAACCAATAAATGACAAAATAAATCGGGTCAATGTTAACAGAACCCATTTACACGACATAACGTTTCTTGTGATCCTCTCGACACATGAAATGTGGTCCTCATATAAGAAAAGGTTGCCGACCCGTAGTCTAGATTACGTCACAATTATTAACTTCGAGATAATAAGTGTGCAATAACCCTTATTATTGAGTATTAGTAGAAATGTGACTAAGATTATTTTATTTTCTAGTTTCTACGATCTCATTATAGTAAATGCCATAGACTTAGATTTTTAAGCATACTTTCAACATATCATATATCATATAGTATACATGTCAACATCATATCAAACATATCATAAATATTTAAACGTCTGTGCGTTTATGCGCGCTAATCTCAGGAACGACTGATGCGATTGGAATGCCCCCTACGCTAATGTATTGTAATAGCATTAACGTTTTGCCATCTAATTGTATAATATCATAATCGAACTTTTTTGCCACCCGAAGGCCTCTGACATGGCTAGACGACTGCTATCTAACGATCACTACCGAGACCGATAGCATCTCCCACCTCTATGTGTCTTTCGAAACAAGGAAGCGTTCATGATTCTTGCCACCAACGGTCACCCATTATACCGACCGCGCCCTTTGTTGTTTAAAATACAAACAGGTCTGCTATGGTTTCAAGGGCAGTCACTGTGTACGCCTGTGAAATATCCTCTTCAAGACACGTACATTATAATCGAATTGGTCATGGGTTCGATGCGTAACTAATTAATTTCAGTAAGACAATGTAAATATGTACATTTTTGGTCCTTCCTACCTCATAAGTAAGCCTAAAATACTGCACTTTCGGCAGGCTGGTTGGACTAGTGGTTAGTGAACCTGACTGCTAGACCGGAGGTCGTGGGTTCGATTCCCACCCAGGTCAAACATTTCTGTGATGAGCAGAAATGTTTGTTCTGTATGTCTGTGTGTAAATATCTATATAAGTATGTATTTAAAAATATATGTATGTTTATCACTTGTGTGATCACCATAGCACAAGCTAACGCTTAGTTTGGGGTCAGTCGGCCGTGTGTGAGTTGTCCAAAGATACATATATATTTATTATATAGTATTGTACCATATTTCGGGATGTATATTTATACATTTACATTACTCCAAAATATATTTTTAAATTAGCGTTTGGCGTGACCAATAACAGGAAATACATTAGTGTAGGGGCGCAGTTATTTAGTCTTACGTTCTAGGCCAGTGAATGACAATTTTTTTGTCATGCCCCACCTTAAACATTTCTAAAATTTGTATGCCCCCTATACATGATTTTTAAGACAGAGAAGAAATCACTATAAAACTGTTATTCAATAACAGTAAGTAAAATTTCAAAATCTTTTCCGGCACAATTTTTATCGATAATTTTGAATATTGAGAGAGAGTAATCTGTCAATATTCATTATTTAAAATTGTAAATGTAATTCTCATCCCATATTGCTTATTTCTGTTACTGTAACTTTGTTATTAACATTATAATGTTCGTGTTAATTACATGTTTATGTAAGAATGTTAGATTTACATAACATGATGACTGTGTAATCTTACACTGTAATACGAGCAATAATTCTAAATATAAACCGGGGTCTGGTAAAGCGTGTAATCGATTACGATGAAAATTGGAAGTTTGGGTTTTTTTGTGTCAAGTAATCGATTTTTGATAAATAATTTTCGATAAAATGCGTGTTCTTGTGCTTTTGAGAAATATTGAAATTAATATTTCAGCCAGTATAAATGGTAGGTGGAATTACTTCGCGTCGAAGTAAATGTTTAAGTTAAGCGAAAAAATTTGTTTGTCATAATTTTGTCCTTATGAAAGTATGACCTCACCTTGATTTAGTTTCTTTTATAATAATAATATGCTAATGTGTGATACGGAAGTATAAGTCCAGATATATAGGTCTGCATTAATACATATATACTACACTCACACGAATAACGCTGTCTCATACGATACTACATTCAGGCCAATAACGCTGTCTCATACAACACTACACTCAGGCCAATAACGCTGTCTCATACAACACTACACTCAGGCCAATAACGCTGTCTTATACAACACTACACTCAGGCCAATAACGATGTCTCATACAACACTACACTCAGGCCAATAACGATGTCTCATACAACACTACACTCAGGCCAATTACGCTGTCTTATACAACATTACACTCAGGCCAATAACGCTCTCTCATACAACACTACACTCAGGCCAATAACGCTGTCTCATACAACACTACACTCAGGCCAATAACGCTGTCTCATACGATACTACACTCAGGCCAATAACGCTGTCTCATACGATACTACACTCAGGCCAATAACGCTGTCTCATACGATACTACATTCAGGCCAATAACGCTGTCTCATACAACACTACATTCAAACCAATAACGCTGTCTCATACAACTTTGCAAATCAGAAATCCGAAGAGGGACATTCTCGAGAGTCAATATTGCTATCGATTTACAATAAAACTAGTTTAAATCCGCTGGTTTGCCCGCGTCCGTAATCCGTTTAACATCTATCGGAAAACTTTGTGAATACTATTAAATGACGTAATATTAAATAAAATTATAACAACTAATTTGGTTTATTCTTCCATCCGCAATATTGATCCAATCAGGGTCAAAAGTTTTTCTAATCTTTTATATTACCTTCACCATCATCATCAGCCTTTGGATGTCTACTGCTGGACATAAACCTCTCCTAATTTGCGCCACTCTGACCAGTCCTGGGCCCTTCGAAACCAGCGGATATCCGCTGTTTCCTTTAGCTTATCAGTCCACCTGGTCGGAGGCGCCCTGTGCTCCTTTTTTCCAAGACGTGGATTCCATTCGAGGACCTTTCTTCCCCAACTTTTATCGGTCCTTCGGACTACGTGGCCTGCCCATTGCCGCTTCAGCCGGCTAATCCTACGAGCTAAGGATTTTTTTCTATATTACCTTATGTTGCAATAAATATGTAAATAAACATATAAACGTGCACATCATGTACAATGGAAATAAAAGTTTATTTTAACATTGAATTACAACTGAATTTCAACCGCAGACAGACAGGAACTATAAATTTTCACCCTCCCAAATAGCATATCGACAAAACGTTTTCTGTGTCAGCTAAGTGGATGTGTTAAGGCTGCGTCGTTGTTTAAAGAACGAAAGTGCTGTACAAGGCGGCAACTTAGTTGCAGTGCATTTTCACTAGTCAATGAAATAGTGAGACGCGTGAAGACCATTGTTGTGGAACGTGCCTTCGACGTCTCCGTACATGATTAGGGTTGCCACCCGTATTGTGTTGGGGCTTCGGACTACACTGGTAATGTTTTACATGTGACTTATGACATTGTGACGTGGGCAGTGAGCATTTGAACAAAAATCCCTGGCTTTTACTAAGCTACTACTATTTACCTATTATAATTTACCATACTGTAAAGAAATCTATAGAAATAAATACTATACTTTATGACTACAATAAAGTACGCAAAAATTATTTATTACGCTTAATTTTTTTTAGACTTTACAAACTTTACTTTTGCTTTCCTATCTCTTGTCTTCAGGTACCCATGTTTTTTTTTCTGTTTTCCTTAAGTTGTCTGTGTTGCCGGGAAGAAACCGCTATGGAGCTATAATGCCGCCCTAATATTGTGCTATGTCCACTCTTTGTGCTGTTACGTTTTACATAAATACAATAAAGTATATAAATAAATAAACAACTTTTGATAATCATTTTCGTGAAGTGAAATTTTATCGATCGATACCGACTTATCATTAGCCATACTCGAACGTTCTTAACCTAAAATGACAATATACTTAATAATGACTACTATTTATTTACTTTTATTCTAATTTAGCGATAATAATTTGATAAAACTTGCAAAATGTAATAAAAAATACGTTTTAAACATAACATTCTAAAGAAAACAAAATTGCAAACGGCTCACCGGAAAGAGGTCTTGCCGTGACTATGAACCCATGAAAGTGGGTCGAAATATCGTCACAATGATAAAACAATCGTTTGCATATAAAATGTTTATTACCCGCGACGATTTTAGTTTAAAAATTAAATTGTTCCAAATTTTCATAGCACGTATTTTTTTCTTACCTTAATTAACCAACCATATTTCAAAGAAAAACAGGTGGCAACCCTATTCACGATCGATCTTCGTTTTAACTTTCATAAGTTTCTCTAATGATCGGGAAAAAGTATGATTTGTTGATGTTATTGTATTCCAGAGTTTTTCGAGATCCGTAAAAGAAATGCTGTCGTTTCTTTGGCAGTCTTAGATTTCACTTTTTTGGTAGCTGGAGTTTTTGTTACTGTAAGTTTTTCTTTACACGACAAATCTATACTAATATTGTAAAGGGGAACGAATGGTTAGTTATAAATATATTATTGTTTAGTTATAGTAAATATGTAGTTTAAAATTGAGTAATATCCTCGAATAAACGATTTTCTTTTTTTTTCTTTCATTTGTTTGTGTTCAATTGTTTGAGGAAAATGGGTTATCAAAATGCTCGGCCCATTTGAAAAATTCTGTTACTATTAAAATGCTACATTATCACTGATGAACATAGGCGATAAAATGTTTTTAAAATTTTTAGGGTTCCGTATGAAAACTTTGACAACGAAACCCAGCGTACCAAAAATGTCAAAATGAATTGAATACGATTTTTGAACGTTGTACGATGTTTTTTGAAGTCTATTTAAAGAAGATTATTACGATTTTTTTTTCGATATTTTCTATACAAAACTGGTGTGTTGTGACATTGAAAAGTAGTTACGGTCCAAGTAGTGTGGTAAACATGTAATGTAACAGTTTTATAACAAATTTGTGACATTGTCCATCAAGTGCCTTCCGAGGCACGGAAGCCTTCAAAAGATGGCACTAGGGGTCACCCATAATCCGATCGCAATATCGCCTAACTTTGCCAATCACCGATGATCGACGTAAGCAAGGCTATGACTATAAATAATTGTAATGATTAAAATTCAATAATTATGCTAAAATTTCAAATGAACCGGTCGACAGTGAGTCGTGACCTAGGAAGTCGGTAATCGAAATTGTTATTGAGATTGACCGTGAAATTATGCCAATTATGTAGAATCAATTGTATTGAATATTTTAGTATTGTGAAGCTACGGTTAGCACGTTAGTATCTTTAAACTTCTCACTAAGTGATTCGCGCGGTTTTAACTTATAAATTGATCGAATGGCTCTCTTTTGAAGTATGATGTATCGATTTCAGATTTACTCCATAGTAAAATGCCGTAAGACATAATACTATGAAAGTAGGCAAAATAAATAAGTCTTGATGTTTCAACATACGTAATTTGTCAAATTTTTCTTCTAGCATAAACAGCTTTACTAAGTATACCTGCCAGCGACGCTATATGAGTTCCTCATTGAAGCTTAGAATCTAAATTGATACCAAAAATACTGTAGATTTTTCTAAGTTGAATACTTCATTATTCAACTTAATGATTTTATTAACTCTCTACGTTTGGCAAAGCAAACTCAATACATTTAGTTATATTTGCATTAAAAATGTAAATTGTTAATAGTAAACTAATATGTGATATGAGGTAGAGTACTGTTTACATCGTCAACATTTTCCTTTTCTCTATATAAGGGAATTATCGTCCGCAAACAGTACAATACAGTATATTAGCGCTATTATTAACATAGTACGGAAGGTCATTTATATACATATGTATTTTAAAAATAGGACAGGACCTAATATTGAACCCTGAGGAGGAAGAAGTAAGTTTTGTGTGATGAACAGGAATGTTTCTTCTGTGTCTGCATGTAATGATAATAAATAAATATCTTTGGACAACTCACACACAAACGGCAATATGATTCCAAACTTAGCATTAGCTTGTACTTTGGTGATCAGACAACTGATAAACATACATATATATTCTTAAATACATACTTATATACATAGATATTTTTATACCCAGACGTGCAGAACAAGCATTCCTGCTCAACACAGAAAAGTTTGACCTGGGTGATAATCGAACCTACGACCTTCGCTGTAGCAGTCAGGTTCACTAACCACTAGACCAACCGGCCTGCCAATTATATCTTAATGTTTATAAATATATGTATGTTTATCAGCTGTCTGATCACCAAAGTACAAGCTAATGCTAAGTTTGGAATCATATGACCGTGTGTGCGTTGTTTCGGGATATTTATTTATTATAGATTTTTATTCGTCTTCCCTGAGGAATAGTTATGTATGTGTTATGCCAGACTACAGTTGACTCTTCACTAAATATCATTTTGATCCTTTCAGAAGTTTTTGCGTGTATGAATAACAATCGTCCGTCCACCTTCACTATCTTTCGGGTATAAATATTACAAGCTTCCGCCCGCGGCTTCGCCCGCGTGGTATGTTGATAAAAAGTAGCCCACGTGTTATTGTACTCTACGTTCTATCTTGGTGCCAAATTTCATTCGGATACGTTCAGTTTAGTCAAACTTTGGGAACCTATGCTTATTAAAGCCATAAACGTCTGTTTAAAAAATAATGTTCTACTCGTCCCATTGTCAAACAATATCCTCTTGTTAATTTTTACGTTTCGACTTTGTTATTTTCGATATTTTATTTCGACATTTTCCTTAATATATATCTTTGATATTTCCTACTTATATTGTAAGGTTATAATTTCTGGTTATCAGTGAGTCAAGTATACAGCCTTGGCCAAAAGTTCGAAGCAACCCTATGGTATTTGAATTTCTAAAAATTGTTTTATTTGAAACAACTTGTGATTGTTTAAAACAATCTTTATTTTAATATAAAATAATATTTTGTGGGCCCACCCTTTGCCGCTATCATAGCAGTTATGTAGGCATAGAGCCTACAAGAGTTTTGCACTGTGCTTTAGTAATGGCATTCCATTCCTGGCGGAGGC
>DWJZ01007909.1:0-11737 GCA_018249125.1 Asbolis capucinus
ATTAATTTGTTGAATCCAGCGGGAACGTGCCAAAGAAAGAATGAATCATACGTGTAGTAAGGAAATTGAGTGACGTCGATGAGATATACGACGTATAATTGAAGTACTAGTGTACGACGGCGCCGCCTTCTTTATTCGAAAGAACTAGTGGCGAGGATGACCTGCCTCCGAAATCCAATATCCAACTATTGATTCTGGTTATAATGAAGGAAGTGGGTGGAACTGGACACCCGGTCGCTCCCAGCTCTTTTATCGATGACGAACTGACGTCGACTAGCTCCAGACAACGTTGCTACTGTTCAATGTTTCGTCGTTTATATTTCTGTTGAGATTAAGTATTTCATCTTATGATAACATACTTACTGTAGTTGACCACATCGCAATGGGCTCTTGTACTGCGTGTTTGGTCACTATAGTATAAATTATTCTAATGAAATGATCGTTAATAATTAAACTTTTTGAGTAAAATTTAAAGGCAAACAATATGAAGAACCAATTTACGTTACTACGTTGTGCGAGTTCTGTATTGAACACGCGGAATCACTTGCAGGTAGATTCCGGTACCAGATGTACCGATGACCTGAAGAAGACAGCGGGCGTCCGCTAGATTCAAAAGGCTCAGGGCCGTTCGGGGTGGCGCAAATTAGTAGAGGACTATATTCAGCAGTGCACTTCTATCCTGATGGACGGATGGATAATGATGGTGTGAACAATATGTCAATAGTTGGAGCTGACAGTGCACGTGTCTAGCTGGTGGCTAACGAGAGAAGGCATGTCTTCCACACCTCGTTTATAATGTGTTTCGGTGAGTGCAGCCGCCGCCGCGTGTCGGCCGACGGCACACGAACTCGTCAAACAAATTGACGATCCCATTTACTTACACCATTATTTTTAAACGTTCCTTATGTTGCGTTCTTAGACATATCTCTCTGCGATACGATGAGTCTTGAAGATTTACTATGAAAAACGATTGTATATCAATGAGATAAAGTTGTAGATCTAGTCTCGTGCTATCTTCTTGTCGTTACTACATTGTCTGGAAGAAAGCGCTTTTAACTAATAAGAGATTTATGCTTTTTTGTTTTCCTCTGTAGTTTCAGCAACACAAATAAATTTACATAAGTCGTATATAAATACATTTACATTTACCTAGTCTCTTGAAAATTCAGTCATACCTTAACGGAAAAACTGTTAATTCACTTTTAATAGGTTTATGTATTTTAACAACAGTAGTATCCATTTTAAGATATATTTTAGGAGTGCAAGTGGCAAGCTGAAGGGACGCATGCAAGTAATGTAAATGTAAATATAAACCTAGTTTGTTTATTACATCCACGTAAAACTACAAGTCACGTTTAAAAATTATCGCTTGCTGCGGCAAAGTGAATCGTGAGAGTCTTCCATTATTCTCACAAACAGTGTGACTCGCCGTTTTCAGACTCGGTTAACGTGATGGAGCGTACCGGAAACTGTACTGGAAACTGATACTGAATTAACCTTTTTTACCTGTAATAATTTAGCCATGTACATCGTCTTAAAGTGTGACATATTCACGGTGGTCATTCATAAATACACGGAGTGCAGCGGGCGCGATAGCTCGGCTGCCTAGAATCGCGTTCACAATAAAGACATACGAGCGTCCCCGACCGCCTCTAATTCCTTATCGGAGCCGCATGATGTCACTCGATGGCAATTTCGCTCCATTTCCATATTTTCCATATTTCTTCGTCAGCTGCGGTCCGTTAAAACCCCATTTGGTTGTGCCGGCGAGAGGCTCATTATGCCCCCGCACGGCGCACGCACGCCTTAATGTAGTTTTTGTTCGTCAGTTTTTGCCGGAGCCGCGCGCATCTGGGAATGAGCTGCGTACCTAATAGTTCGGAATACCGAGGGGCTCCGTGCTCAGCTCGCCACTATAATTTATTTGAAGCCCACCCTCTCTCTCCCGCAGAGCGTCTACGTCTACGAGGAAAAGGGACGGTGATAAGCATAGGCGTGTTGTTATCGTGCGAGAATGCTGTCGGAACTGGGATCCAAATAAAGTAAGATAAGTCGCACACTGTTGGCGTAGAAGCGCCACGTTCGGGAAAAAGTGGGCTGATATTGTCCGTATTTATTATAAGTTGTAAAGAGGGTGAGACAGCCGCAATCGCTCTCGACACAAAAAGTTCGCCTGTTCAACTCGAATGTACCAACTTAGTTGCCAACTAAAATGTAGCACTTACTGCGGCTCATTATGTCATAGGATACTTAATTTTTAGTTTATAACCGAATATTTCTTTGATATTAATAACACCGAGGGTATCACGAAGACTAGTAAACATTTTGTACTCATAGTTTCCTCCAATCAATTGTTTCAAATGGAAAATATCTGGCTAGTACCTATAAAGTATACTTAGACCGATGCGTCCAGATTAATGCCCACCCAATCAAATCGAGATTTCCCGCGTGGTGCTGTGTCCTCCAAATCAAGATTCAGTGACTTGGACACACGCACATGAAATCCTCGGGAAATATATAGTCTATTAAAGTCTTTGTCTGTCACATTAAATAGAAGTTTGGGCTCGAGATTGGATATTTGAGATAACGCGCCATCGAGCTGTTAATCTGGGCTGTTTACATTTCATCGTATCACTGACAAAAGTCAATTCAATGATAGACTGAAGATTATTTAAGCAAAATCTTTTTGATCTTAACTGGTAAGGGAGCGTTGTTTGAGTAACATTGAGTATTTAAAAACTTTCCTAAAAGTAGGGAAGTGTATAAAAATATTTCATATTTAATCATCAAAACGAATATTAGCTGTTTATAAATTCGACTTAACTTTACTGCTGTTACAAAAGCATAAATAAAGATATGAGAATCAGGTACAATCCCAAATAGGATCGTTAAAGTTTACCCGAGATCGCCAACGTTAACCTAAATCACAAGCTCGCTTGAATGAGATTAAGGGTTTGATAAGACTCCAGCAGTCCCCAGTCCCCAGTCTCAGCAGGACAGCGAAGCAATTACAGTTAATTTTCCCAACCACTGGTCCGTCCTTTGAGACCGGCCGACGGACCGGCAGCTTAACAATTTTCACTCATACTATCTAACCGTACCTACTTGACTGCAACGGCAACTACTTGATCAAACTCCCACGTTTGATTTCCTTAAGAGTACAAACATTAGTGTGTCAGATACATAACAGGATTTCAAATTACTGCCTGTATACGTTTTCTAGTTTCTCGGAGAACGTAGGCTTGGTCTGCCGTTACGTAAATTGGATTAAATATTGAATAATGAGAGATGTATTCCTCGCTCATAAATTACTAACCTATAAGACGGACCAAATCAAACTATTTTCACTTTCTTCAACTTCATGTTTGTCCGCTCTTTATCGGGAGCTGTTTCATCACAAAAATAGGGCAGTTAAGACAATTGGATCATCACTACTTTACATAGTATGCTAATGTCGGCTGGAATCGTTTGTCAGGGAGCGGCTACGATAGTAGAGCTACATATATGCAGCTACGCTGATGGTGCAATTTGGAGGATCTATATAGCTCTCAAATACACAATTTGAACCTTATCACCATCACCTAGAGGCTATTATAGACCTTGTGCACGAGGTCGTCTCGTCCGCTGCGTTGGACCCTTAAGTGGGAATGATAAGGGCAATTTGTCTTGTGCTATTAGGGGCCCGATACCGAAGGCCGTAACATAAAACATAAACTGGCCCCATTCGCCGGTCGCACGGCATGCGGAGGCATGTCGAGCTGCAATTTCGCCAAAACAGCAGCAATTATCGTCTTACCGTCGATAATTATACGCAAAACACAGTTCTCTGCGAGGGAGTTTTTTTATGTGTTAGTTACGTTGGAGACTATTGCCGATATCTTTTTACGGTCTACTTACTTTTTTACACGATGGTTAGGTATCAGCGTTTATAACAAGGCTGCTCAACCCCAGGCCCGCGGGCCATAATGTGGCCGTAAACGGATTTTAAATGGCCCGCGCAAGTATGTTTACAGAACTTTTTTATTACGCAAGTCTTGAGAGTAATTTACTAGGAATTACTTGTAGCCCGCAGTATCATCCCTCAGTTTGGCCCGACTGTCAAAAAGGTTGAACATCCTTGGTTTATAACTTAGTAGCCTACATGGTTTTATGATAATCTTTATGTGTTTTCAATGGAACGGTCTTAGCTTATTCTATGGCCTTCAAGACTTTAGACCAACGGAAGCTCAAAGACAACCTGCTATTTCTTTTTATAGATTCCCCGATGACGTCGAGCAGAGTTGTCTTCAATCTCCTCGTCTTTACCGCTAGTCAATAGTATACAGTTCCCAAGACATTTCCTTCGCGTCAAAGTAACAAAATTATTGTTTCGCCATAATATTTAGTACTTCCCGGAAAATACATTTAAAAGAGAACTACTTCCGTGTACGGAATGGATCGTAGTTTCTGTCTGAATTTGCTTATTTCATGTGCGCAGACTGTAGGCTGCAGACTATGAGACTAACCGGCCGATTCTAGTTCTACCAAAAAATGACAAAGTCGTTCAAGTTTAGAAGTCCTTCGATTGTAGTCTAGCTGGAATTTGGTATTCACATTTGTATTAACTGCTCTTCAACAGAGCTTCAACTCTATGGGAGCGGACTACAGTTGACATTTTGTTGAAGAACAACTTTCGGATCCTTCTCATTGGGATGCAGTGAAAAGCTGATAGCGAATGCGAACAGAACTTCACGACAAAGTCACTGCGATATCGCTTCTGTTCGTAAAACGAGAATCGGCGGGCAGGACTGGTGCGTGTCGGCGAGCAGTAAGCGCCGAGCGTGTCAGTCTGCACTCTGCGGTCGCCGAATGTGTACTTACATCGGATTTGCATAATTAGATGATTTTACGATAAAACGCCCATCGATATGTATCTGACGATTGATACTGCAAACAGTATTACTGACTTGCAAACTCAAGGTAGGCCGATGTTACACTTTCGTTCGTTAGTCTCTCACTGTGAAAGAAACAAAGAATTGAGGTTAAATTAGTAGTTCACTAAATCCTGTTTTTATGGAATCGGCCCAAATTTCAATACATTATACAGAACCGAACCTAGGTATAACCTAGCCTCGTTGGACTTGGTCTGTGTAAGCTTTACGACTACACCTACATCGTAATACCTCAGCATTTCACAACGTGTTTGATGATTTCTCAGTCTTTTATCATTTACCTTATACTTGGAAATAGTTTTGCCACCCAAAATCTATAAGAAACGGAGTTTGAATTTTGCGTAAGTAGGATACCACTTGTCAGTTAATTAAGATATTTCTAGAAGGTTGTCACGTTTCATCGCTTGGTCGAACTATAGTGTGTAATAGCATAAGGTGCGATGTGTTATTCCGCGTGCTTGCACTGGGCTGCGCGCCCGGCTGGAGGCCACCGCGTCACGTCACTCTCTGCTGTCCGCGGATTACCAAATAGTTATACCTACTATCTTGAATCTGATAAAGGCATGCAAGTACATCATTTCGACATGACAATTGACGTCTACAGTTCATGACACTTTAAGCGTATATACCCCGGCGGATTCCTCGATTCCGAGTGATGAACCAAGTTAAGCAACACTGCGCGCCGTAGGTAGGAGAATGGGTAACCGCTAGTGGCAAAAATTCTTTGTCAGGTTTTCGTTACAAAATATCGGGGACTTTCGGGCAGCATTATAACTTTCGACACCTGCATTGGCCACTTAGACCTCCAACGATCCATACTGGAGCAGTGTGGTTGAATATGCTCTGGGCCTCATCAATTATGACGACAAGTCCGTGGGCAATAAATAGGTTGATCCATTCGGTAACATGTAAAGCCAATTAATTACTCGCAACCTTTGCGAATGGAATGTTCTAACTTGGTCAGTTTATTTATTTATTTATTAAGAACCCCACCCAGACTACGAAATTAAAATATATTTTGACGGTAAACGTTGTGTACAGGTGAGAAATATGTACCTACTAAAATTATAAACGTAAAGATAAGTATGTCCTTAGATGTGGAACAACCATACCAGAACAACTTCACAGGAACAGCCTAGTGTACCACCGGACACCACATCAGACAGCCTCATCCGTTGCTCGCCGGGCACAAAAACAGCGCTTCCTGCCAGCAAGGCGACACTCCGTAACAGGCACACTAAAAACTGACAAGTGCGATAAATAGTTTGATGCGTCGATAGATCTACAATGTTACGCCGATGGGTTAAAGTGCGCTAAGCGAGCGAAATAACACTGTTCTGTAGCAATGTTACTAGATAACATAGGGCATTAAAATAATCGCTTTGTTCTTGAAAAAATTCACATGAACACACGGGTCACGTCTTGGATGTCTGTCGTGCATGGACAGTACCAGCTTTATGGCTGGTTTCCTCAGTAATCGGTTGAAATAACAAAAAGGTGAAAATTTTAATGATTTAGGACGAAGGTTCTCAATATTATTTTGTTTGCCGCCCGCTTCGGAGGCCAATAGTTTTTCAGCTATTGTTTTTACTCTACTAAATTTAAAACCACAATGACAGTGTGACAGAGCGTCACAATGACGCGGGGATGACGAGAACTCTTATATTGTAATCAAGTATTATATCGGGTTCCGTGTCTACAGAGAGACTTACACGGGTCCCCATACGACAAACCTGTTTTATTCCAGAGATATTGCAATATTGTACGGGACGGAAAACTTCGTGGTACCTTTCTCGTGAGAGTGATTTTTAATTAACATTACTTGTAATTTAAGTATCTTCTCTTAATACATTTTGATACTGCGTAAACTTTGAATATAGATAATGACCTAGTGACATTGCCCTTACCCACTCGCCGAAAAATTTTGATTATAAAATTTTTGTTATACATTTCCCAATACGAATAATCTCGGTAACGTTTCATCAGCTCAATGTTTGACTCGACTGCGTACAGTCTACAACAGTGAGTGGGATACACAATAATTCCATAGTGAAGAATAAAACTGATGGCTTTCATTATCAAAAATTGGGGGCAAAGTAAAATTGATTAAAATGGTAGTATTTAGTGAAATTCGGATTTGTTGTTTTTTGGCTGTAATTTTGTAACCGATTTCATATTGTTACCGATATTGGGAATTGAATTAAATAAATTTCAAATATAGCAGCACAGATTCCATAAAAACCTTACCAATGATATATTTTGTAAGTGCTCTATAAACTAAAAGTTTGGGAACCTCTGATTTACAACGTGAACCAGTGGAGCGATCTCTTCCCGTCCTACGGTCGCGTTCAGATTGTAATTCGATGACAGCCGCCAGAATACAATTACTGATCGACACCGGATACTCTGAGAATGTTAAATGGCTCAATATCATAAATGGTGAAGTGATGTGGAATGGCAGGGAGGCTACGTCGTTCTGGATTCCTCACAGCCACTGTGGGAATTCGTTCAATAGTAGTATTACCAGCTTCATCTCTCAATAAATTAAATTGAAAATCTGGTCATTTCGAGAGAAATCTTGAAGGAAAATTAATTTTAAAGATCGTACCGAAGATGTGAGTAGTAGCAAACATTATTAGTATACACTATTCTGCATCAGTGAGGCTTCATAATAATATGTACTATATTTTTAACATGCGATTGTAGATATATGATTTTTAAGTACACTTTGATTTTTAACTACGTAACTACACATGCGTACACTAACTAAATAATAATAAATAAATATGAACCGACTTCATGTTTTTGGTTTTATATTTGATTGAAATGACGCTGAAGCAATCTGTTTTTCTATGTTTAATTGTACGTGCGTGTGAAATCCGGTATTAAGTTTTTTAAAGCAATATATAAATACAGTATATATTGCGAGTACTCACGGTAATATGTTTTCACGGCTTTCAACTTCGATGAACATAGTTGCATGCAGCCGCCACAATAATCTCTGCAGCTGGGCCGTTACATCATAGTGATATTACTGGGAGTGCCCCTTACTGTGCTTTAAGTTTTAATGTTTCACAAATTGTATAACATCATCCTATTCTAAACAGATAAAATAAAATCCTAATTCTTATACATTCAACATCTATGTGTACCAATATTTGTCGTCTTTTCTATCAGCTTCATTGTTATACATCTTTGACATAATCGGCCGTTTTAATTATAAAATGTGAAAGTATGCATGACACTCCTTGAAACATACCAACAGGATAACCAATCTTAAGAGATCAGATTAACCTAATTAGCAGTACACCGAGTCGCAAATAAAAACCTGGTTACATATGTACATACGACCTTCAATATTATCTGTCATGGTGATGCGGGGATAAGAGTAGACATAACGAACTAACTTTTAGTTTTATTATCATGATAATAAGATTGGAGGCAGGCCAGGGTTGGAGGCAGGGGGAAGCAGCTGCCCCTCTGGGCTCAGAGTAATGTACAGTTGTCCAAAAAGTACATGTGTATTTTACGACGTATTACAATCAGACAAAAATCTGCCCTACCCCCTCGCCCTGATCGCCTCATGGGTCAGAAGCTGATGATAATAAGTAAAACTATTGAGAATTATCTAACGTTATCTTTAACGAAAACGAAATGGAAGAGATGTTTCGAGAAGAGTAGGAGAACCCTTCCGTGGAACATTTTACAATCATAACACCAGCATTTTAAAAAGGCAACAATGTACACAGCCACATCATAACGCAAGAACTTTCTGTTGGGCCGAGACGGCCAGTAATTAAATTGAATTAGATCACAGGTACATACAGGTAGACCTGAATAGCCATGTTGGGAACACAATGGCTCCATTATGATCGTTACGGCCGAGAAATAAATGGCTGTAGCGTTATAAAATGCTATCGGCAGCAATAAAATTGGCAATAAGAGATGCCGCATGCCGGGCGACGGCGGAGCCCGGGCGCTTCGCCCTTGGCAACGACTCTATAGCGTATAGACGCTGAATATATTAATTACTTCCAACTAACTGTGCTGCCCGAGTGTCGAGGTACGAGGGACGGGGGAGCGACAAACCAATGCGCCGGGATTGGTCAATTAGGTATTTACTTCAAGGTTTCAAATAGACAATGATAAGGCCTATCATATGGTGGTGTGTGATAATCGTTAGTAACGCGTTGCCGGGGCGCTAGTAACGCGTTGCTAGGTACTAACAAGGAAGTTATATATCCGCACACACCGGAAAGACAAAAAGAAGGGAAGTGGTACATGGTTGAAATAACCGAAGTCAACAGTGACTCCACTATCTCCAGCAATATGCTAGTTCAGGACCAGTTAGAAAATAAGAACATTGGAAAATAATATATAGTCTACTGAACGCTGTACAATTTCTATTTTTATTAATTTAAAAGAATATGTAGTGGACGAATACTTCCGATGTCCTTGCTATAAGCGGTTTATTCTGGTGCGATGTGGGCTGCGGCAGTCGTTAGTGCGAGGTCGGCCCACGCTGCCCCAGCGTCTGGCTGGGTCCCGGGGTTAAGGCCGGGAAGGCGTGCCAACGGGCGCCACAGCTGCTAGTCGGCACGTCACCTATTGAATCACTTGGAGACATCACAAGGAATCGTCCGACATGACGCTTCCACTGTCCACATTATGTTAAATTTATTGCACGCTTTGACAAACTAAAACGTATCTTGCGAAATATAACCTGCATTAAATTCAAAAATATATTTTTCCTCTCCCTGGATCGCATGTGTTGCACTGACTCAGAAGGTGGGTACGAACGAATTTGACGGCGCACGCGGTACGTGGTGTGACGTCACGAGCAGATTTCACCACAACCCGCCGTAGCATAACGTTAATTAATGGCGACTGCATTCATTTTGTTTTGTTAATAAATACCTTGGACAAGTTTTTTGTGGGTCAACCATTAGGACATGTATTTTACAAATGAATGTCAGTCGGCAGCTGTTTGACCGCGAGCGGCGGACGGTGATGTCATCATTATATACAGTTATTTCAATTTCTCTGAAATATTTATTCATCAAAATATAAAGTCATTAATCTTACTACTGAAGACATATAAAAAGAAAATAAATTTAACCTTAAAGTTCAACTTGAAAAAAATCATTTTTATTGATAGATAATAATAGATACAGTCAATAGTTTTTAGAATTGAACTATCAGTTGTATCAGTAAATCATAAACGTCGGGACGAATGCAGGTATCGTAAAGTTTTCAGAGGTATGCCAAGGGTAACAATCAGTACCTTCCATTTAGCCATCCCGGTGGACCGCTCTGTCTCACACATTGGAGAAGGAGGTCCGACACTTATAGGATAGAATTATCGCCGAAGCTTTTAACATCATTCTCTTGCTTGCTGTGGGATTCAGTATCCGAAACCAGTTCTCACATTTGTAGCCATTTTTTCGTTTCTTCTGATTGGGGAATGTCGGTACCCTATAGCACATGATTAATCTATTAAAGCCGAGAATGCGTACCTCTGTCAACAATTAAAATTATTAAAAATAGACCTGAATATTCATAATTCATCTACGATTCAATTCGTCTACCAAGGTCAATGGGAATGAAATGACAATTAATACATAATTCATCGCTTATCGTCCATTGCGGTGGGTCGGGCCACGGTCCTATTAGCGCATAACTAAATATTACTTTCGACAAGGAAATAAATTCATTTAGCAACATTACGGAGAATGCTTTAGCGACTCATTAATATATTATATTTTCTATTTTTTATGCTGCACTCACATGCTCAATTTACTTTGACTGAAGGCCACTTACTACGTCTGACTGTAACCAAATATACGGATATGCGATCTGACTAATTTTAAATGGGAAAGTTTGCGCGGATGGATGGATGTTTGTTGCTCTTTAACGTAAAATCTACTAAACGGATTTTTATGAAATTTGGCACAGAAATAGATTAAGGTCTAGCAAAACAAATAGTTTACTTTTTATCGAAAATATGACCTGATTATATTAATATTCAATTAGGTGGTTTCATTGCAACACTGTTAACAGTAGCTGTAAGCCTTATTAATATATTAAATGAGAAAATTCCTTTGTCTGATTGTTCTGTTTTCACGCATAAGCCACTGACCAGATTTTGATGAAAATTTGTACAAAGATAGATCGAAATTTGTAAAAAATAGGCTACTTTTCATTGTGACAACAAATCTTGAAGGAGTTGAAATAGGGGATGAAAGTTGTGTGGGGGATCGACACCGTTTTATTTGTGATATGAACCACATCGTCTGCCACCTGCAGACGTAGCGCAGGATACAGCCAGTTGTATTTCAAAGTACCTCGAAGTTCTCATTAATGGTGTGAAAATGTGTGAGATCAGCTCAGAGAATGGAGTAGTCGTGTTAATAATAAACACACACACGCCGACACACTACAAGGCCGCCTTGTGTGGCGACCGGCATGGACGAGGCAACACACCAATATCACTCATAACCGGAGAACAAAAACCCATCTGTCACATGCTACCCCCGATCGGACAGGACCCGCCCCCTGCTTCGAACGCAGGCTCAGTACAAACTAGGCTCATTTATTTATAATATTCCGTTTTATATTGTTCCTAATTGCTATTTTACGTTATTTACTGAAACAACTGAGGCAACCTGATCAAAGTGATCAAAAATCTTAAACCGCGTGTACCCGGCACCGACCGTGGCCGCGGCCTCTCGGAGAACTTACGGTTTGAAGGTGAAACAAATTAGTTGATGTTATTCTATAGTTAGTCGATACGGGCTTGGTAGCGG
>DWJZ01007910.1:0-11737 GCA_018249125.1 Asbolis capucinus
GCCCGCATATCCATAATATCGTAGTAACGTGCGCCAGGTGTAGTTAATAATTTAATAAACTACTAGACACCGCCCGTGGCTCGCTAAAAAGTAGTATCTGTGTTATTCCAGACTATAATCTGTCCCTGTACCAAATTTCATTAAGATCCGTTCAGTATTTTTTGCATAAAGGAGTAACAAACATCCATCCATACTTACAAACTTTCCCTTAATGTTAGTAGGACGCGGGTGATGATGATGACGACAATGGTGATGATGATGTTTGCAGGGTGAAGTCGATCAACAACCCGGACTCGCGCGTCCGCGAGCTGAAGTCGTTCGTCCGCGCGCGCTGGCCGGCGTGGCCGGTGACGCGGTACGCGCTCGACGTGGAGGCGATCACCACGCGCAAGAAGCCCAACCTCATTCTCAACGTGGACGGCATCGTGGCCGCCGCCATGGTCGACATGCTGCGCCACTGCCAGCTGTTTACACAGTGAGTAGGCTGGGGCAACCTGGGCCAGTGTGGGCCAGTGTTGGATGTTTGGCCATTGGGCTGTATATAATGTACTCATTGAGCTGGGTACATTGTTGTCGTTGAGCTGGGACAGCGTGGGCCATTGTGGGCCATTGTTGACCACTGTTGGCCAGTGGTAGTTGAATTTGTTAAATTGTTTTTTATAAAGTGATCAGTGTGGACCATCGTGAACTATTGTAGACACGTGTTGACTGCTAAGCATTGTATTCATAGGATGCACTCATATACAATATGTAGTGGGGTTTAATCTAGGGCATAGGCCAGCATGGCCCAGCTCAAGTAGTATGTTGTGTTGCAGTCACAAAATCCGTGTAATTACCTAGTGAGTTTTTATTCTCGGCCAGCCTGGGCAATCGTGGCCCACGGTGGTAATAAACAGGATATTTACGCAGTGATAATAGTAGTTATATCAGCTTGTGACCTAGTATAGTCCATCTGTAACACCACATACCCATCAGGTGGGATCGTAGTCAAGCATCTACCTCCAGGAAAGAAAAATCATTCGATTCTCGTCTCCCTAAACAATTTCAGAGTCCTTCAAGTTCAAAAATCGTTCGATTGCAGTCCAGCTGTAATTTTGTATTCACATTTATGTTAGTTACGCTTCAATAGAACTACAATTGACATTTTGCTGACGAATTTTCTGATGAATGTCATTGGGGTCCAATTGAAAGCCGATTGCGATGAGAATAAAAAATTGCGTTTCAACGACAAAGTCGTAACGATATCGCTGAGGCTTGTGAAACAAGAATCAGGCGGCTTATTCAACAAACGCTGTTTGCAGGGAGGAGGGCAACAACTACATCCAGATGGGTACAATCAATGCGTTATTCGTCCTCGGCCGCACCATCGGCCTCGTGGGCCACTTCCTCGACCAGAAGAGGATGAAGCAGCCGCTGTACCGCCACCCGTGGGACGACATCACCTACATGTCCCCACTCAACTAGACCGCGGTAGATGACGCTGTTTTGTATCCGCCCGTGATGAAGGAGTCTTGGCACCCTGAGTCTAGTAAAGCTCGGAAACTTTTATTATAGATATAGTGAGTTTTTTTCATCTGTACGAATCTTGTGAACAAACCAGTATATGACAATGGCGCAGTGTTGTTATAAACCAGTTACATTACATATTTAACACAATAATATCTTGAGCCGTAACAAGTCCTCGATGTGACGCGAAATTAGCCAAAAATTAAAAAAAACTTGTCAAGTATTCGACATTACAATTTTTTACAAGATTTGTATGAATGAGAAAAGCGAACTATAGGTTAGTTGATAGCAAGTAAATCGATATCGGTTCAAGGTTGTTTTATCGGTTTTTGTGGAAAACCGAGTTTTTATTTCGGTTTCGGTAGTAACAAGCGGTTTAAGTTAAGTTTAGTAATATTCTACAGCATAATAGATGTCATATTAGAACAACTTATAACTTGGTTTTCTCATGGAATTAAACTAATTTGTTAATTATGTTATCAAAACCGTTATAAAATAACCTGTAACCTTTATCGGTTGGGGTAACGATGAACTGCTCACTTGATTGACCGGTAAAAACGTTATATATTTACCGGTATCGAATCAATTTATCGGTAATTTAAAACTAGTTCCGAGCATTGGTCTCAGTAGATGGCGCTGCTTGCCTATGTAGATGCACCGTGCTGTTGCCTTGTAAGTATCATAGATGGCGTTTTGTAACTGTTAGTAAACTAGGTGGCGTTGAATGCACAAAATATTTTTTTAAAGTATTGTTATCTCGTTCACTATAAATGCGACAGAGAGAGACGGAGTTATTACGACGCGACTTGTATCAAAACAGTGTCATTTATCGTTTAGATAGTAATATTTATAATTTTTAGTTCTATAGGCAATGATATTATAATTTAGATGTGTGTGTTGTCAAGACACAAGAAAAACCTGTTCCACACACACATGCAGTTTCTAATCCTATTAAAGGATTGGCCAGTGAGCCCCGGAAGGGACCTCGGAGAGCTTCATAAAGAGCTTCTGTCACTTTAGTTGGCCACTGACTCCTCTAGGCCTCCTGAGGCCTGTGTAGTGGGCCGTTGATGGGTTAACAAGAAGGATTGATGCGATTTGACAACTTGAAGACTTTACGATGTGCATCGTTCTAGTATCGACGACGGAATGAGAATTGAGTCACTTTAGATCCTTTCGTCGTTTCAGTGACGTATATTATTTTATAATATCATTGATTATAAATAAATAAATGATTAATTTTAATGATAATTTTTATAATCATGAGGTTATTTTGCCTAATGAAAAAATTTATATATCATTAAGTTATTAATAGTAGGGATTTTTAATATTAAATAAAATAATATTGTTGAGTTTTTTACAGACATACATTCCTGTTTCACTATCCGAGAGTTGTTTGTTGATATTGTATTATAGATTTTTTTTACTAATTACATAATATTTTTTTTTTATAAAAAATAAAAATCTCATAATTCTAAATTCAAGTTTTATTTGTACTCGTCAATTTAAAATATAATTTTAAGTTATTTTAATGCAAAATGGACTCTGTCGTTTACAGTAAGGTCACAAATAGAGATAGATGTAGGTTAGTGTGCTTGGGTATATAGATTAGGTAAATGGCTTATGTATGGTCTTTGCATGGTTGTCCGTGGTGATATTAACAATTATATATATATATATATAAACGACTACAGACTAACTCGGGTAGGTCTTCATCGAAAATATGTTATCGGGTACTCACGATTTATGTTTTAAACGAATTTTAAGTTGTTTGGTCGCGGTGGTTTTGAAGGAAAATTTACTTTGATTTGACATTTGTCAAGTTGACATTTTGACAGCTTGACGTTTTGACAGGTTGACATTTTGAAGTGTTAAACTGTCAGATTAGTGTCCTCCTTGACTTTTATTGAACTAAAACAGCATTTGCGGTGAATGCATGTGCCGTATAATATACTTTTAAACGATGTACAGACAGACAACAAAAAATTTTAAATTCTACATACTAACAGCCGGTTTCGATAAACTCTGTCTATCCATTTAGTAACGACATTTTTTTTTTTCAAAACTGCATATTTTGTATTAAAAATGTCTTAATTTGTAACGAAATTGAACGATGGTAGGATGTTATCGGTTGTAAGGGATAGATTGAATATTGAAACCGAATGATAAGTTGCATCATTTGTTATATGCAATTTTTTTTTGATGTTATGTATATTAAAGATCTTCTAAACCTATCACTGATACATTTTTTTAAGTAAGCGGGTACTCACGATTTATGGAAATAATCGTGAGTACCAAGTTACATTGAAAATGTTAGTGTGAACGGGTACTCAGGCATTGTGGACATAATCGTGAGTACCCAGTTACATTAAAAGTGTTAGTGTAAACGGACACTCACGATTTGTGGAAATAATCGTGAGTACTAAGTTACCCTGAAAATGTTGGTGTAAACGGGTACTTACGATTTTATATGTTAATTGTGAGTACCCTATTGTTTTAAAAATATGTTAATATTTTTTATAAATGAATATAAATCGTTAATGTGTTTAATGTAAATATATGTTATTTTCACGAAAATGACATGAAATAAATTCATAATAATGTATATTCTTATTGTATTTTATTTTTCAGTATAATGTTGTCATGAAGAATACTAAAATGAAGGAACTTTTAATAAAATTGTTGTCCAAGTTAATATTTTTATTTACTATTTCCGTATGTAACTGATAAATTGTTGTACTATGTCGGTTTTGAGAAGATATACCCAGCCGTGGACAACAGGTCTCGATGTATGCCCAGCGGTGGGATTACTGTCATTCGAAATATTAGTAAATAGTTTAATTAAAACGTATATTTTATATTTCTAATCGAATTTTATTGGTATAGTATACTTGACGACCGTCAACAAGGTATGTTGAAAATATATCGACACCTTGGGGTGGAAACGTCGTATAAACCATTTTACGAAAACGAGTTATGAGAATTTTTTTGGGAATTATTTGCTCTATTGATTGGTTTGTGTGACGCAATCAAATTTTCAAAAAAAAAACAGTTTATACTGCCCAAATGACTTCACCCCTAAATAGAGTTTTTAAAATGTATGGTTTTTAATACAAAAAGATTTTTTTAAATAATTATTAAAGAGATATTTTATGACACGTTTAAATGGAACCACTCAAATAATTATGGGGTGTATAAACCATTAAAAAAATATATTGTAAATCCACGCTAACTTCTAAACAAAGATACTGACAATAAAATAAGGTTCTATAACAACGAACATAAAAAAAAACCCAATCTAACTTAATAAGGTCAATATATCTACAAGAATGACAAAAATATTAACAAAAATATTTTTGAAATTTCGTTTTTTGCTGTTAAGTGGGGTTTGTGGCTTTTACGACCTTTGTACATCAAGGTAGCGACATCTGAAAAGTTAAAAAAATGCATTTATTTGCATTAAACAGTTTTCAGAAGGCTGGCCTAAATATGATACAACTTTCTATATCAATATGAATTGTAACAATAATATTAGACTGTTGAATGTCCCCGGTGACGGGGCAAACGGGGATTGTCATCTGGCCCGGTAGTACTGAGGGCAAATAAGCATCAGGCACATAAAGATTTATTCCTATGAAGCCCCTGCACGTCGGCTCTAAAAGTTACATTAGGGCCACCGTGGTGCGTGATGGAGCTTTTGAGTGAAGAATGAACATTATTTACAATCATTGTATACATTAAAATTACAACGAATAGAATTGTGATGTTGGTCAACATTACATAAAATGCCGTCCTGCTGCCGAGTCATTCTTATATCTTGAAATAATTGGCTCTTTCAAGACTTTGCTCCATATATGTAAATATTAAATCAGTGAGGGTTCGGCAACCTTTTCTTATATGCGGGCTACTGTTCAGTATATTGGTGCGGGCCACATTATGCGGAAATTACATGTTGCAGCGTGTAAACGAGTGTGTGGGCCGCATCGCAATTGCATCCGGTACTCGGGTTGCCGACCCCTCATTAAAGCAGTAATAACCTACAAACATCTTTTTTTTTTCTTCGATTTTATAATTACATTGTAATCAATTTTAATTCAAATTTCATGTGAAAATAGCCTTTTAGTTTATTTCTCACTCTTTTTGACGAATTTTAAGGATTTTCCCCACGCGTAGCGTCGGCGAAAGCCCAGCTTTGGGATAGGAACTAAAATATTAGTATAGTATACTAGAAGTTGTTCCGAACTAACGTTTTGTCACAAGATGTGCGAGAAGTGGCTGTCTACCTCTTGCTCTATGCTCTACTGTTTTGTCTATAAACATTTTTTTTAAATAAACAATACGGACATGTCTGGTCAAATATCTTTTTTTTTAATTTAATATTTACTCTATCTTTTTTTTTAAATTCTTTGTGGAATACACCGTTATAACAGCCAATATCGTGGTGAAATTTTGAAATCATTTATATATTAATAAATTAAATCATATGTAATAAAATAACTGAGTAATTTTGCACTGTATTTGTAGAAAATATTTTTCGATGCACTTTGTGAAATAAATTATTCATGTTATAAATGTTTAATATATAACTAAGATAAAAATAATGTAGTTCTGATAATTTCGGCCCGTCATGTTATTTATGGTCAAATGAAGGCCATCAAAATTGATTGTTACTGCAATATACATTAAATTGATGCAATATTAATATGAATTTTCTTTTATATCCTTGACACACATTGTTGGCCCACTACTGAGCTTGGGCCTCTCCTACTGAGTAGGCCTTGAACATCCACCACGTTGCTCCATTGTGGACTTGTGGAGGGGCTTATAGCCAACCCAAGTTTAGAAAGTTTCTATGAGAATTCATGGAAGCGCTCATGAAATTTTTGCCACTAGCGGTCACTCATCATCTTACTGACCGCGCCCGCTTTAGCTTAATAGCCAATTTGACTTTTTTTAAATATTATTAGATGTTTCTATAATTATGTTATAATAAGTATACTACGGCAATATTTCTGGTAAAAAAAACCTATTTGTATTTGAAAATCAACGGCAAAGTTTGAATTTTGAAAACCGCGCCAAAAACATATTTTATGATGGCGCCGAACACCTGGCACGTGACGTCATAACTCGCTTATCAGTATTTCTGGGAATCCGATTTTAGAGGCATGTGACGAAATACACTAGCGAAATATTAACGTTGCAAATGAAATAACAACAATTTGTGGAAATTTATTTCGTAAAATGTAGCAAACATAAACATAGCGTACCGTGGAATTAAGTAAAATGTGTTTTTTTATGATATTATATAATAGAATAAATATTATTAGTAGTTCAAACAAACAAATATTATTAGTGTTGTCAAAAAGCCTATTCTGCTGATCCTGAGAAACGATGCAAGACTTAGGCAGAAACAGCTTCATTTTGTGGGATGTTAGTTTGTCATATTTCTCTGATGTTTGCTATAATAACCATCGTACTTCCTACATATAATTCGGAGGATGAATGGATGTTTGTTATTTGTTTACGTAAAAACTACTGAATCCGTTTGAAGTGTAGCACAGAGATAGTTTATAGTTTGGAATAACATATACACTTCCTCTACTTTCCACGGTGGCGGACTGCAGTGTTAAATAAACAAGTGATGTTCTGATACTTGATTTTTATAATAAATAAAGTAATTTTCTGCAAAGTATTTACAGAAGTGGTTTTATAATGAGAATTTCAAATGTTAGAAATAAGTTATTTAAGACAAAATTGGAGTAATATCGTATGTAATAAATTCTTCTGCACTAAATTTTCCACACACAACCGTACCCATAAAACGAATGTTTTTATCTTGCAGCCCGATAAATAGGTAAAGGCATTAACATAAAACAACCTATCATAACCCCCCGTTCTGTTTTCGTTCCCCCTTCCTCCTTTCGTGGACCCCTAACCCCTCCCTCGCCTGGGTCGAAGGTTACATCCGAACCCGTCTAGAGTTCTCCAAACTTCATGCTCCATCATGAAACCAGCTCAATAGTCAATCACTATACATCATTCACTATACTCGGTCGTAATTCGATCTGGAATTAGCACCGAGTATTAGTACGTATTAACGTACACAAGAAATGTTAGTACCTACTTTGGTACTTATTATTAAAGTTAAAAGTACAATTAAAAAAAGACTTCAAAAATAAATTAAAATTTAATTAGTGAAAGTAGGTACTCAAGCATTTTAATGTAGCTATTTGCCAATATTTGGTAGGTACTTGCTATGTACATATGTGTACTGTAAACATGCATGTGTGTGTGGCAATGTCGCCATCTAAATCCACACTAATAATACAGAGAAAAGATTTCTATTTTTGTATGTTTGTAATGAATAAACTCAAAAAGTACAGATCCGATTTCAAACATTTTCACCATTAGAATGCTATATTACCGCCGAATGACATAAGCTATATAAAACAGGTTTACATTTAAAATTTTATAGCTATAAATGTAGTACATAATAGTATAAATAAATATGATCGTCTTAGAGAAATGTTTATTCTATGTATATTTCAAAATATAAAACACAAAATGTCCACCCGTGCGAAGCCGGGGCGGGCCGCTAGTCTTTTAGAACAGTGCGCTCGTGACTAGTCACTTGTGTACACAAATACAAATATCCATCAGTATTCCACAAATTAATTATGTTCATACTTTTTATTTTAATTACTTCGCTAGGCTACCGAATACCTGTACATAAATATTATTATTATATCCAAGTTAACACGTTTCGCCTCGTCCTTTATCATTCGTACCGTGAAGGAGTGGAATAAGTTGCCCGCGTCGGTATTCCTGTAATTATTAAAAAGATATTTTACGTTTCGCCTCGTCCTTTATCATTCGTACCGCGAAGGAGTGGAATAAGTTGCCGGCGTCGGTATTCCCTTTTGATTATAACGTCAATCTTCAAGTCAAGAGTGAATAGGCTTTTATTAAGTTAGTGCTTTACCATCAAAGACTAAGTCGTCACTTCAATCAGGTGGTTTAGTAGTCAAGTGCTAACTTATTGAATGTAAAAAAAGTTGCTGTAATTGAAAATACCTAACGAGCAGTATGAACTAATGTTATCTTACACTAGTTCCCGTCCGCAGCTTTGCCTGCGTTTTAGGTATATTGATAAAATGCAAGTGTTTTTAAAACTATAATCTGCCACATTATTTAATTTCATTCGGATCCGTGTAACCGATTTTGCATTAAAGAAAAGTAAACATCCATCCATCCATCCTACTAAACTTATAACAATACTATAAGTCGACCGCCGCATAGCCCGCGTCGCGGGAACTCTTATAATTGTATATATTGTAAAAATGATGCAATTCTTTGATCAATAATCAAATTAACTTCAAATGACTCCGAAAAGTAATACAATAAAAATCTTATTATCAACTAATCGTAGACAATTAAATACGCATTATTAATTATAATTAAAAAAAATATCCGCCAGATATCGACATGCGACATGTACTAGCTTATGAATTAAAAAATAATCATCAAAATGTGAAAACCAAATAAAAACAAAACGATGAACATTTAAAAAAATCAAGAAAAAAACAAATAATAAAAAACGCTCGTTAGATGTCGCTAAAAGTACACGAACAAAGGGTTTAAGTACTACCTTTCAAATAAAAAAGAATTAGCCAAATCGGTATCCAAAATTCCAATTCAAATAGCAGTAAAAAGTTGGGAGGAAAGAACCAAAACATTTATTTTAAATAGTTTAATTAGTATATATATTTTATTTTAATTAACTTAATTTATTATTATTTATGTCAAAAAAGAAAAAATAACAAAAATATTAAATGGAAGAATAACTCCAAAACTACTTATCAAAGGCCGTTCATAATAAAACGTCATAAATGGCAAGCACCAAAATACGATAAAAAAAATGTATTAACATCGGTCAATTCGAAACATACTCATACATAAAGAAAGTACACATGAATTGAGAACCTCCTACTTTTTTGAAGTTGGATAAAAAGTAGCCTGTGTTATTCTGTATTAATCTATGTCTGTATCAAATTTGATTCAGATTTGTTCAGTAGTTTTTGCGTGAAAGAGGTGTAAATAGATCCACGCAAACTTTCACATTTATGGTATTAGTAAAATACCTAATCCGCAGCAATAAAGTTCAAGTTATCCGGCACTATAAATTATTAATATTTTTAAACAAAAAGGAAGTCACAACTTCTACATCAGTGTGTTTGGAGGTCCAGAGCCCTCCCTGTGCCAGACAGAATGGTTCTGCTGTGGGACTGAGTCGAGAACGACCCGGAGACTCGTCTTTCGACGAGGGACATCGCGAGCGCAGGGGCTCGGAACTGACGACGACTCGAAGACAGCCGACCGAGAACCCCCCCCAAAGGGTTCCTGCTAGTCAAGGCCAGACTTGTGTCGAAGGGATGGGACGGTTCAGCGCAGTACCGTCCCGAACTGCCTTACTGTGTAGAAACGGACTCCCCGACTGCTAAGGCGCGTCCTTTGTATATATGCAGCGATTTGAAAAAGCTTTGATAGCGCGATTCAGGTTTCGGAATTATTTTACAGTTTTTTGAGTTATTTTTTAATTTTTTGATAACAATTGTTTTTAGGAGTATCTTTTTTAGTATATATAATATTTCAACTTATTTTTTGTATAACAAATCGATTTTGAAGTAACAATATTTTTGTTTTTATCGATATGACAGAGACAACAACAGTTTTGTACTTTTCACTCATTGTCAAGAAGACTACAAATGTGCGAACAACTTGTCTTTCCTGAAATAATATAATACTAAAAAAAATTACAGATTTTTTCATACTTTATCATAATAATCTTTTAAGTCATATGAACCTAGAATTCCAGTGGCCGTAATTTTCATTTTCTGTTCTTAACATTCATCACAGAATTCCAGAATACCTGCTACCACGATGAAAAAACAAACAATGTACCTTAAAGTTTTAAGTGCCAAGTCGATTAATCAAATTTTCTTTTCCTGAACAAGCCTGACGTTTGTGTTTTTAATACAACAATGAAATACATTTTATTCCGTTTTACACCAAATTTATTTTAATAAATTATTGGCCTCATATACGACTGATTTTTCCTTTTTTTAAATGTTACTAATTTTGGTATTGAAAGCAGTTACTTCACACTCAATATTTTAATCTGTTTATCTTTAATGAAATTATCGTAAAATAATTATTGTTCCATCACAATAATGATTTTTAACTGGCCTATCGAAAAAGTTAATTCCATTTCGTTATCATTTATTTTTTGGAAAAAATAGAAAAAAAAAGCAAAGTAACAAATTTTTTATACTTTAATACGTTAAACTGGAAACGACGCTAAATAATTTCAAATTGACTTGAAAAGGCGAAATAAATAATGAAAATTGTATCAGAAAAAAATATATATTTCAAGTATGTAACAATACTGCACAATCTAATTTTAGATATGAAATAAAAATACAATTGAGAGTTAAACACTTATTTATGAACGATAAAATGTTAAATGTTATGGAACGGTGGTAATGTATATATAGATTGTATTATATACGTGTATATTAAGATTGTAACCAAAGTACATTAAACAATTTATTATAGTCAGTACATAAAGTGAACTGGCCCTGCAAGCCAGCCTGTTGAATATTACTGACATATATTAAAAACAGTAACCAATGGAATGTAGGTAGGTAGATATGAACATCACAGAGTATGTACACACACATATTAAGGAGAACTAGCACTGCCAAACAAAAAACTTTGTAAATATGTTAAAATATGGGTTATATTTAATTTTGATGGCTAATATTTAAGCACAATACGCGTAAAGTTCAAAGTTTAGTGCTGCCATCTATCGAGTTAGTCGGTAAGGAATCTGTTAAGTGGTTCGTCTAAATAAAACTGGATGGCGTTAGTAAACCGTAACTATCTAATAGAAGCTTTAAAATTAGTCACATTATGTTTATGTCGATATCTAAAAATTTAAATAAATAAACTGAATTCAGTTGGAACACATATATTTAGTTACTACTAATGGAACGAAAGAGTACAATTGGTCGTATAGCGCCATCTAGAATTTTAGACGGTGCGAGAACAAAAAGTAGATTGATTTCATGATATCAAACTATTTGATACACCGGCGCAATCTAGCGAGGTAGCCTGACATGAAGTAACAAAACCCGATGTATAATTTTTTAGCTCTGCAATAATATAGAAA
>DWJZ01007911.1:0-11736 GCA_018249125.1 Asbolis capucinus
AAACATACATATTACATACATATATTTTTAAATACATACTCATATAGATATTTACACCCAGAGACACAGGACAAACATTCCTGCTCATCACAGAAAAGTTTGACCTGGATGGGAATCGAACCCATGACCTTCGGCGTAGCAGTCAAGTTCACTAACCACTAGACCAACCGGCCTGTCATTGTCAAAATTATGATAGGTTTATCAGTTTAACCTTTAATATTGGATACCGTTTACATATGATCAACAAAGTTATTGCATAAATATAATATGTTATGATATAAGTATATGAGGTAGAAAGTAGAGGAAGATGTAGACAAAGTAGAGGTAGGAGGTAGGGTATAAGTTGTTATTGTCAAGAATAAAATTTGCGTCATTTTCTTTATTAAGAAAATTCGCATTTGTAATATTATTTTATTATTACTCCAAAAATATATTCGTCTGTTTGTCTGTCCGTCCATCTGTCTGACTGGTCTGTCGGTTACGCTTTCTCGCATAATAACCTATTGTAAGTGTCCCGCAAGTGTAATATTGACAAAATTTTAACGGAAACGGACGAAGGGTTTAGCCTACACCCAAGTAACCCATGGTCAATGTGTTTAGCCTTGGTTAAGAACGTATAAATAAAAACACGTCTAAACCCATTTACATATATTTTCAATTAAATACATAGATCTCCCGAACGATATCAAATTAATCCTCTTCTTCTCCTCGTCTTTTATCCATCCTCCTCCCCATTCTTCTTCTGTATCCGAAGTGGTATGTCAGTTGCTGTCGTTATTGATTCCAGTTGCTCTGGCAATGTACCGCTTCCTTTGGCTCTTTCCCTTCCCGTGTATACGGGTCTACTTCCTTCCTGGCAGGCAACGCGTTAGTAACACTCCATTGGCGCTATTAACGTCCATAGGCGGCGACGATCACGTGCCATCAGACTGTTCGTTTGTGTGCTTAAAAAAAATGCCATAATTGAACCCTGCAGATGATCTTAAGTGCAGTATTTATTACTTATAATATGGTTTATCTATTAAAATTTCTGTCCCGGCAAATGGATCATTTCCCACGGATGTTAAAAGCTATTAAAGAGTTTCTGTCTTAACAGATACAGATAGATCATGAAAGTGAGGAGATGAAATAGTTTAGGTCTATTTTCTTTCCTGTTAACTGAACTTTTGCTGAGTTTCAATGCTGTATAGTTTTATTTGCTATATATTTGTATTTTTGTTTGTTCGTTCTGTTCTGTTTTTAATAGACTTGAAAAATGGAAGAGGTTCTCAATTCGTATTTTTTTGTGTATATATGTTATCTCAGATCTCTTTCATGAGTAGATCGATTTTAAGAACTGTTTTTTTCTTGGAAAGCTGGTGCTTACCATACGGTCTCACTATCTATTTTGAGCGACATGTGACGAGTAGTTTTAGTAATGCATATTTCTATCGTCTTGCAAGGTTGAGCTAGTCATCTCGCGGATGCAGCATCTGCTAGACCTGCTGCACGCATGGTTGGACAGATGGAGGATAGCCGTCGATGTTGGTAAGACGGTCTCCATTCTGTGCACCGTAAACTGCCGCGTCCGATCCAGCTTCGTGGCTCGGAGGTATGGTGGCAACAGTCCGTCAAGTATCTGGGATGTATTATCGACAGCGCGTTGCGGATGAGCCAGTAATGTGACCACTTGGTCACGCAGGCTAGAGTCGCTCGCGTTGTACTCCGACCGATTTTTACATCCCGGCTACCAGCTCGCACCAAACGGACGTTGTTTTACAGCTACATCCGGTCACGATTGGCCTATGCGGCGCCCGCATGGTATGCATTGGCAAACAGAGCAACCGTCTGCAGCAGCAGCAGATCCTGGCTCTGCGAGCTGTCGTGAAGGAGCAGCACTTCGTGCGAAATGACGTGGTCGCGCGCAACCTTAAAGTGCCATCCTTAGAGGATTATGTGGTCCGGTTGTCGTGGTCTATGTTCGATCGCGCTGACCAGGGGTCACGTAAGTTGCTTGGAAGGATCGCGCTCCCCACGGTGGACCCCGAAGGGTTACGCGTTGCCGCGGGAGCTCTTAGAGCCAGGCAACTGACTTTGACATTGGTTAGCCATGTGACACGATAGGTTCCTCCGCTCAACAGCGGGTTTCCCACCAGAGGCCCTTGTCCTTCTGAGCTCAAGCCCGGGTAAAAGGTAACTCTTGAGACCCGTAGAACCCTTTTCAGCAGTTATGCAGAAGCGCGCAACGAATAGATGACCATTATAGTAGTAGTTTTAGTAACGCGTACTTATTCGATTGGCTACGACTAAGTTGTATCTTTTCATTGTATTGGTGAAGTCATTTGAAGTCCGTTTTTTATGATAAAATAGATTTCGGGTACTGAATAAGATAATATTATTTTTTTCAATTCGCCTAGTTTCAATTAAAATATACAAATTTACCTACATATAGCTAAAATACTCCAAATTGTGAAGGTATTTTCGCAATAGCTTGCTAATTTAATTTCTATGAAACCTTAGACAGTTTTTAATTTGTTTTTGAACATAAAAGCCCTTTTAATTAAGCTGTCCATGGCGTCCTAATCGTTTTAGCAAATTGGTCATTGAAATGAACGTAATGTTGCCATATTTTTTACTGAATTAATTAAAAAAATACTTCAAATTATACCGAAAAGTTAAAAAAATCGTGAGTGAGTGAATAGAAATTTACTACAATTAATAAATTACGTATTATTAAAAAATAAAACTTTCCATGTGTGACTTTTTTGTATTTCTAATAATATCACATACATACGTGTCGAATATAATACCACCTTTTTTGAGTCGGTTAAAAAAGTACTCCTCAGATGTTCCTAACATTTTAATGGTACTTTAGCTACCAACTTCCTAATGTATAAAGAATCATTAAAGTACATAGTAAAAAGACATGAATGTAACACTCAGTGAAAAGGAATAAAGTTTGATGATTTTTACAAGCTTTTATTAACTTGCAGTGTATGTGTATATACGAGTATTAGTATGTTAGTATATTTGTTTATTAGTATGTTAGTATATTTATTTGTCATAATCATATCTTGCAAGCTTAATTTGACTCACTGCGATTGATATTTAAATGCTTAACGCACATAACTCCGGAAAGTTAGAAGTGCGTGCACTGGGATTCGAACCCGGTCCCCCTGAGTAGGAGGCCGAATTCTTAACCATTAGACTATCACCGCTTTTTACTTCTTACACCACGGAGCGCAAATTCAGAATGAAGAATTCATTCTAATGACAATGCATTTTTATGACAAGCATGATCTGATACTACGTTCAGGATTGGCTCCAGACAAGGGAACTTCTCAACGTTTAACAATACAGTTATGAAATTGTATGTGGTTCCTTACATTATAGATCTATAATGAAACCTTGTGTTTTTAAATATGTTTATTAAACCTTGTTTCCATACTCGAGAGCTGGTACTTGTCATGTTGTATGTAGAATTGAGCGACATCTCACGATTAGTTTTTGAGCTATTCATAATAATACGCATTACGCCTTCGACTAGGTTGCTAATGTTTTCATTTTATTAGTTTTTTATATAATTTTGAGAAGTTTTTTTTAAATGAACTACGTTACCCTCATACATAAATTCGTGCGTGACTGTACTTGATAGTACTTGTTAGACGCACCTGATAGTAAGTGCTGAGGTAGTGTTTTCGAGAATTTTAATAGTAAGCAAGAAAGTGACTGTAATTTATACACCTGGCGAGGAAATTCCTCGCGGACAATAATACCCCTTGTCCCTTTTAAAGTTCTACATTTTTCATTATACCGAGCTTGGAATACCTAGAATGTTATTGGTGAATGACCATTTTATGTATATATATTTAATACCAGTATAGTGTAGTTATAGAAAGACGTAGCTGTATTAGGGCGGCGTAGAATACAAACTGCAATCCTATTCTAGCCTACCAGGGTGTTGGAAAGGGCGTACAGAAGTTGATCTGCTCGGTGGTAGGGTTTTGTGGATGGATTATAATTTTTTTGTGAGCCAGTCTGACCGGCTCCCATCATCTTGCAAGAATCAATCCGATGTCGCATTTAGCCCGCAAAACAATTCGTCGTGTTCCGGCTGGGAATTTGAGAGTCAATTCTCCTCTTTTTCTCTCCGTTATTTAGTTATCCTCTTTCTCATTCTTCTTCTATCACCCGTCCTGAAGCAGTGTGTTGTTGGTGTATCAATTGATGTCGTTATTGGTATCGTTGCTTCAGCAATATCCTGCTTCACTTGTTTTTTTGTCTTCTCCGCGCGCGTGAGTTCTTTAATTTCTTCTTGGCAGGCAACGCATTAGTCACACCTTAGTTTGGTGTTGTTAATGGCCATGGGCGGCGGTGATCATTCACCGTTCGGTGATTCTTCTGCTGGTTCAACTGCTTATCACATTAAAACGTAACAAACGTACGTAACGTAAAAAATACTAAAAAACGTAAATGAAATAAAGAAAGGATTTTTACAATATTGACATTGGCTTATCCGTTTACAAGTTTGCGCATATACAAAACCAAAATACAAGTACACAAAGGATACTGTGTCAATAAAAATAATCCCGTCTACAACACTTAGCTATACCACAGCTAAGCGATAGAAATCACCGTATAAAATAAATTTTTAATAGAGTGCTTAATGAAATGTTTATGTGTGGCGATATCGCACATCACGTCACGTGATGACGTCACGACAAAACCTAAATCACACTATCGGAGTTTTTTGTATAGTTAGCATATATACAAGTTCCGACTAACAACTATCGGAGCTCGGCCGCTCCCCAGCCATACCACCTCGCCTGGCGGGAGATCTCCCGTTTGCTAAATATGTATGTCCAGTTTTAAACTTTTCAATTAAAACAATTGAATTTCTGTTACGACTAAAGCCCTGTTACAACAATAAATGTTACTGTTAATAACGGTAATAGTATACTAAATAGAAATGAGGGTATTAACGCTCAACTATATTCAAAATTGTTTTAATGTCCTTCAAAATTGAATTGTTTGTTTGATCCTAACTACTAATCCGATTGGGATAAATCTTTGTTAACTTTTACATAACGTTTGCGGAAAGGTTATAGATATAGTGCAATTTTCATTTCTGAAGTACCACATGAATTTGAAAGATAAAATGTCATTCTTCTTTATTATATATTTTTTTGTGATGAGTACTAAAGGTAAATATTATAGTTGAAAATTTGGAGGACTTGATGGAAAAATGTCATGTTAAAAATGCACTATATTTTTATCGTCTTTTATGTACCGTGAAGGACTGGAATAAGGTACCCGTGTCGGTGTTCCTATTCGATTACAACTCAAATATCTTCAAGTGAAGAGTGAATAGGCTTCTACTAAGTTAGTGCGTTTCGCATCGAGGACTTCATCGCCACTTACCATCAGGTGGGATAATTTAAGGTAGTATTAAATTAATTAAAACACATATCCACTTATGAAAAAATACAGGATAAAGACGGTATACTTTAGCTAGTAAATCTATATAAATAAAACAGTATCGTATAGTCGAGTTAGGTACACTAATAATAATTCTTATTAAAACGACTGTACAATTTTTATGAATTTTGACTTATTGCATTTTTCTCAGCACAGAATGGCAGAAAAATTGTCAAAATATAAAAAAAAATATTAAAAAAATTAAGAATTTCAGTTCTTACGTTACGGCAGTTATCAATATTTTAACTCGATATTTGTTATTTCGGTACGTAATTTGTCGGGTAGTTTGTACCAACATCGACGGAAAAAACGTAAATACATAAAAAAAAATGGTCAAAATCCGATAAATAGTTTCGTAGATATGCGAGGACAAACAAACATATAGATCTGTGAAGTTTTTATATTTGCTAGGAAGGCCTAATGGACTGCCCTTAACCGAAAATTTTTTATTTTTTAAAATATCACCATACGTGTCGAATACAAAACCTACTTTTTTGAAATCAATTAAAAGTTTTGGACAGCCAATAATTAATTAAGCCAGCTCATAGTACTTATAAAAATCACTTATATTGAATAGGCTTTTATTAAGTGCCCAATTCAATACCATCAAAGACTATGTCGCCACTTACCATCAAGTGGTTTCGTGGCCAAGCGCTAACTTATTAAATATAAAAAAAAAACAAAAAGTCTTCACATTAGAAAAAAAATTATCATAAATAAATAAATATGTTTTTGTACAACTCACACACGGCCACCTTACCCCAAACTAAGCGTTAGCTTGTACTATGGTGACCAGACAACTGATAAACATACATATATATTTTGAAATACATACTATATTCATATGTATTTACACCCAGACACACAGAACAAACATTCCTGTTCATCATAGAAAAGTTTGACCTGGGTGGGAATCGAACCCACGACCTTCGGTGTAGCAGTCAGGTTCACTAACCACTGAACCAACCGGCTTGTCGACAACTTGAAATCTATCAGGCACAATTATTACTGTGCCTATATTAGTAATATTGAACAGGCATCTGATAGGTTTCAAACTTATTTCCGATTTTTTGAACATTTTTATACCTACTCTTTTGAAAACTTAGATTTACTCACAACATTCAGATTTTCTTCCGTCGATATATCCTTGAATATAACATTGCTACATATTATGAGACCATACATAGGTCCGTCCATTCTCCAGACGGCTAAGCTGCAAGCTCTAGTATCCATCTCAGTCGCAGCACTGTCTACGTAAATATTACAAATGTTACCTCCTTTATTCCTTTCAAATATACATGTTACGTTATGATAACATTGTAAATAGTTTGTACCAGTATGTTTTGAAGCATTTAACGATCTGTAAAAGATTTGAAAATAAATGGCACGGTCGCAACTAATATGAAAAATGCGGAACTAACTCTGTCGCTCTTTTACCTTTTTACGCCTAAACTACTGAACCGATTTTGATGAAACTTGGCACATATGTAGAATAGAACTCGAGAAAAAACATACTTTTTGTGAAAAAAGCTTGTAGGGTTAAGGGGGGGAGCAGGTGGTATTAAGGGTTAAGAGGAGATTGTACCATGGGACGTAGTCACATAGTAGCTTCGGAAAAAACATTAGTAATTTTTTATTACGATAAAAAGGCTTGAAAAGTTACGTATATGGATGGATGTTTTACTACGCCTTTACGTAAAAACTACTGGACTGATCTGAATGAAAGTTGGCACAGAGATAGACTATAGTCTGGAACAAACTTTTTATCAATGTACCTGCAACACGGGCGATGCCGCCGGTGGAAACATGTGTATGAGTGTGTATTATTTGATATGATATTGCGTACGCAATAATATATTCTTTTCATGTTCATCTTCAAACGGATCATTAGTAACAATATCAAGAGGTTTCGAAGGTTATACATAACTTGTATAGGATTCACTTGATCTGAACCAAAATTATATTTGCATTCTAAATGATACGCCAGCTATATATTTCGTTGATGCTGCTTCAAGTACTGTAAGGATTTATATTTAAACAAGCTGTGCCCTGCGGTTTCACTCGCGTTTATTTGAGAAAACCTTGCCCGCCTCAATAAAATAAAATATGAGGCCTTATGATGAGTGAACCGTGAGATAGAGATATACTGTCGAGGACTTATTTTTAGAACTTTTCATGGAAAATAATTTTGTTATACATGATTTTTAACTTTCTGTCGCCGTTTACACAGTGCGCGCAACTGTAACTCTCAAAAAAAATATATTTTTTCCCATTTTTGTTAGATTTCCTATTAATCCTCTGCTTTTATTGGTCGTGCCATGATGTTATAGCTGTCTTTGGTGAATGAACTATTCAACGCAAAACGATTTTTTCAAGCCAAACTAATAGTTCCTGAGATTAGCGCGTTAAAATAATCACACAAAAAACTCTTCAGCTTTATCATGTTATACATGTATGTATTTGTTTAGTTTTGAAAGTGAGTTTTATAAATAAAAGGTATTTTTATTGTTTTAACAAATTTCGCTCTTTTATTAATAATAATAAAGTAAATAAATAAATATCTCCGGACTACTCACACCCGGCCATCTGATCCCAAACTAAGCATTATAGCTTGTACTATGACGATTAGAAAACTGATAAACATATATATTTTTAAATACATACTTATATAGATATTTTTTACACCCAGACACACAGAACAAACATTCCTGCTCATCACTGAAAAGTTTGACCTGGGTAGGAATGGAACCCACGACCTTCGGTGCAGCAGTCAGGTTCTCTAACCACTAGACCAACCGGCCTGTCATTAGACCAACCGGCCTGTCAAGTAGACCAACCGGCCTGTCTTTTTCTCTTTTTTCTTTCTTCTTTCTCACTTTCATATTTTTTCTTTCTCTCTTATAATCTTTTTTTAGGTTTTTGGTAACAGAAAAATATTTATATTTTTGTAGATTCTTACAATCCGTAGGTTAAGTTGAAATAAGCGCAAAAACTTTACTTGGAGTATTGCGCTCTAAAAACTAAGGTGAATATTTTTATTAAATTTGTGAGTTACTCACTTGTTCTTCACAAACAAAGAGTCGTTCAGGAATTTAATTTGTTGTTTTTGTTTATTGAAGTACTTGGTGGCCAACATTTTAAATACAGATTTTAATTAAATTAATAATTTAAGAGTTTACTCAAATACAAATTTCCTTGGCCCGAGATTAAGCAATTTCCGCATAACGGCTCTGTGTTTTGTTTCTTCCGCTACGTTGTGGACGGATCCAGACTGTAATGGTCCCGAATTCAAAACGGAACCCTGATAAAATCGCATACTAGTATTGTAGTAGTTACTGAACCAAGAGCAGTTATAGCCTATTGTAGAATTGTATTAATCTATAAGAAGATTTATAAAATCATATATATGTAGCTAGTTTGTGACAGACACGAGAAATTCTACGCGCACGTATAATTATGAAAGCTAATTGTTACTGACTTGGGTGTCGGAAAATATCGTGAGTAAATTCTTCTCACAATTCCCCATGAAGTTATCAAAGGTATCTGCAGTCCACCAGTCCGCTCCTGGCCAGCGTGGGCTATAGCCCTCACGTTGTGGGTCCTCTGAGCCCAGTTCGTTTGCAATGATGAGTAACCGAATCAGACGAATAATGGGTTATATATAATACCTAAAGTCCAATACATGAAAGCACTCAGAGTAGGTACATAGATATACCCTGTTCGGTTTCAGTCGTGCGGTTTGGCAATGCGGTGCCCAGGCGGTTCGAGGTAATACTAACAGATTATGGGATTTAAAGGTTAGGTATATCCCTATATATCAGGGTTTCTCAACCTTTTTGGAGTGGCGACTCCCAAACGACTTGCGAAAATTTTCATGCCTCCCTTAATAAAATATAGGTAATTCATGAGTGTTTGGTTGGACTAAAACAATATTATAGTTTTTAATATATTTAATAATATATTTAATAATAAATTAATACTTTTATAAACATTGACTTAGTATAAAATAATTAATTACAAATCTATTAACTAATGTAATTTTTTTTTATCAACAAATGCTTCGCGACTACTCTGAAAACCGACCCCAAATGCACCCGAGGGAGACGCGCCCTACTGCTTGAGAAACCCTGCTCTACATATGTATATGTACAATGTACTGATTCGCCAAACATTGCTGCCGCCGCCGAAAAGCAACGCCGAATTTATGTTCTGTGCTAAAATCAATAAACTTGGGGGCTCATACAAACCACGTGGCGAATCACTGACTTAAACACAACTTCAAATAATTATATTATGTAGTTTTAAAATGCTTAAAAATACTAATAAAATATTGTATTGTCCAACATGGACATTTACAGATTTTTAAACAAATCGGACGTACGTATAAAAATCAGTTACAACTGAAACTAATTCATATTTCATACAATGTAATGCTTTATGTATTGAACGTATCAAAATTATATCCATAATATCATTGTTGCGCAACTTAATAAATATATTACAATTTTATTTATCTATTGTACATATATTTTTTATTCGAATCGGGGATCGCTAGCTTATTTTACGCTATAATAAAAATATGAGAAAAAGTTTACTCTTTGCCTTTGACTAAAATTATGATGAATTTAAATAAAATTCCAGCTTATTCGTTAATTAACAGCAATTAACAGCTTTTCCGTTGACTACGCCAGCGTGCCTCTTCATCCCCTCTTTCATCGCCCCATCGAAATTTCAAAAACGCTAAAACAATATATATTTTAAAAATGCATCAGTACATGCCGTCTTGTCGTATTGGGGCGGCTTAGAATACAAACGACATTCCCATGCTGGCTTACAAGGGTGTCATAAAAGTCGTACAGAAGTCAATAGGGTTTGCGGAAAGATTATTATTCTTTTGTGAAGCCCGTCTGGCTGGCAACACCATCTTGCTTAAATTAGCCGCCAAACGATTCGTCGTGTTCCTTGGGGCTTGAGAGCCAATTCTCATCTATTTCCTCCCGTCCTTCAGTCATCTTCCTTCCCATTCTTCTTCTCTCACTCGTCCTAAAGTAGGTGGCGTCGTGATGTCGTTGGCGTATGGGTTAGTTGCTATCGTTACTGATCCCGGTTACATTACCGATGTACCGCTTCCCTTGTGTCTTGTTCTTCTCCGCGTATGCGGGTCTGTTACTTCCTTCCTGGCTGGTAACGTATTAGTAACACCTCAGTCGTCACCTCAGCTATCAATGTCCATGGGCGTCGGAGATCAATTACCATCAGATTACACTTCTGCTCGTTTGCCTGCTTATCATATAAAAAACATTTTTTGTTTTTTTTTTATATCCGACGATGAATAAATGCCAAACATACCTACTGTGCCTGTGAAAATAGCGTACAAATTTCAAAGTCGGTAGCGTAAAGTAATTTGCTTACGTTTGTATTTTAATCGGAAATTCATCAAGCGGAGTTTGTGTCACAAATTCCAAATGTACATATTTTATTTTTGTGTATTTAGCTTCGGCGCGTCAATGCATTTTCCATGGTTCATTCCATTGGTTTAACTTAAATGAAAACCTATATAATACTAGCTGACCCGACACCACCAGATATCCTTCTCAATTGTTTAAAACGTTTTAACCCAGCTATCCCCATGAAGCCTATGCACAGAATTTGTTCCTTCGATAAGCTAAAGTAATCTTAATAAAAATTTTGGGCTATTTAGGTGATTGAATAATAAAAGTATCTTAAAAACAACCCACAGCAAATCAGATGACTCATTTTTGAGATAAGCACACACGAACGCACAGACAACCAGTCAAAACTTCTGAACATCTAAGTTCTTTTCCCAACTATAAATGCCCTACTATAAATACTAGAAGTCTCTTCATGGAAACGTACTTTCATATATGTGACAAATGAAATGAATGACATTACTACATGTTTACTGTCAAATCAAATGCCTATTAATGGTGCGTTCAAAAATTTTCTTAGAAAAATACTAATGATATCTTCTTAAGCAGGAATAATTTCACTGTATTATCCTCACTATAATATGAATTTAATTAACACTTCAGTCTGAGTAAAACATGGCCGGCTATGTAAACACCAAAAATTTAAAAAGTTAAATTTCATTAAATTTCACTGTATTGCGTTTACTACAATATAAATTTGACTTATACTTTAACCTCAGCAACACGTGGCGGTTATGCTATTAAATTTTAGGTAATATTACACGTCTGTATTTTTAACACAGCGCCATCTATTAAACACTCACTCAATCCAGTCGACAGATATCGACAT
>DWJZ01007912.1:0-11735 GCA_018249125.1 Asbolis capucinus
TGATTAATCACTTCATGTATAGAAAAAGTAGACTGGTTATTGGAAGCCTATTAGATTAATACTATTATCATAATTACACTGTTAGTGTAGATACTTCACATTTCTAGGTATTTCCTGTGAATAATTGTGAAAGTTAGTAGATACTGTCTAACACAGCCCCATTAAATACATTGTGGCTTCCTATTGCCTGTGTTGGCACTTAATTCTCCATTTTACTTGTCCACAGAATGTAATTAAAAAAATCCATTTTAATGCAATTTAATCTGGATTTTCCTTGTTTACTGCTTACAGGAAATTTTTACCATTAGCCGTCACATGTTTCATTTATGTTTGTGCCCTTCCTTATTGCTCCCCACCTCAACACACCTTTCTTTGGAGTAATGTAGCATTCTAATAGCGAAAGAATTTTGGAAATTGCTTCATTACATTATAAGTTTATTAATTACAAACATACAAAAATAATGTTTTGTTTGTGTAGCATTAATGTAAAGAATTATGCTTGTGTATCTTATAGGAGCTGTACCTAAATTTTACCTCTGTGTGTGTGTCTGTCTCTGAGAATTTTTTGTAACACTGTTTGTTTATAAGGAAAATTGTTATCATCTGATGTCATGAGATATAAATATAATTACAATAAAATGGTTGTATTATATCTTATCAGACTCAATAATATAACATAAGTATCATAAAAAGTTAAGGGCGAGGATATTTTATCTTCGTCAAAAATAATTTGTAGGCCAAAGGGCCCAAACTGCCAAAGGATGTAAAGACACCCTTACTTCAATAGACTAATTCAGCAACTCAACATAATACAAATCAGTTGCTCATAATTTTGCAACTTGTGTCGTCCTAAAGGTTATGAATAAGTTCAGCTGTAACAGGTGCAGTTGGTAGGAGGAAATGTTATTATAGTAGTAAATATTTCTTGAGAGCTTCTACGCTTACGACATGAAAAAAACTGTTGCTTCATGTTTCATTCATTAAATATCAGTCATTTAACAGTTCAATTGAAGATAGACAGGTTCATCTAGTTTATAAAGTGATGATGATTATTGTTAGAGGTTTTGTTGTATTGTATATTATTTAAAATTGTTAATTTTCATAACACAAAATTTAATTATTCAAATTATTTCCTTCCTTCTATATTCTGAAACCAGTTTATTTATATCAGTTGCAGGGCATACCAGAGATGAATATAGCCGGAATACTCAAAACTAAGTTTATGAAGACAGTGCCTCATAGCAAACAGAACTGCCTTGGATTGTGTTATTAGAACTTTGGACTATACATATAAATAGTTCGCTAAATAGACATTTGTTTATTGTACATTGGTGTATGGATATTTTAAAAGTGAGGAAAAATTTTAAATTATCAGTGTTGCAAGCATGAAAATACCAGACGCGCCAGCATCAGCTAACCTTGGTCCGTATTATGGCAACGAGGAAAATGGACAGTGGCAGGTAAGGCCTTTCCAACTGCAATTCTTTTTTATGCAAACAGACTGCCCAATAATACATTGCCACCTAAGTACTTGATGTGGTATTTTTCATGAAATCTTTCCAAATGGTAACTCGCAAAGCAGTCATGATGCGGCGGCACGCAATGAAGTAGTCCAAAAGACGTGAATTATAGTATACCACATTTCAGTCCAATTTAAACAGCACACTGTATAGAAATATCTTCACAGTAAACAGAAATTATGTCAAACCTTACAGTGCTCTAGTTTATTTCGGAACACAGTCAATAAGGAGTTTTGCAAGAATAGATAAACATAAAAATATAATTAAATGGTACAAAAAAATTAATACATACATATTTATACATATAGTTATACAAGCTAAAGTTAGTTATTGGGTGAGCTGTTAGCTCCCAATATGAAATTTGTAATAAAAATGATTTAATTTTTTTCTTTGTTGCATAGTTCGTCACTGATCTAGATAACATAGGATGTTTTGTTGATTGTAAATGACAGCAAAAAATAAATTTATCTTTCACATAAATGTCTGCCCTGGAAATGAATCAGAAAATATGCCAAAGTCACTACACACAAAATTTGGCTTCAACCCATTATAGCCACTAAACAACATGGGTCCTCCTCATTACTAAGGAAGCCTGCTAACCATGCTACTACGATGTGGATAGTGGCAAAGTGTTGTAAGATTTAGCCCCATAATAGCCCCCAACATGGCTACGTGATGATAACAACCAGAACGGACTGCCTTATGTGCCCTATTTAACAGAAAGCAAGAGAATATGTAAAATTAAAAATACATAAGAATTAGGAACTGATAGAGTTTGTCAGTGGATGCTAGGTAACCATTTGTTGGTTAACATAAATTTTTTTTTTTTACATTTTATGAGTTTGTGCTAGACCATATTGGCCTGATGATAAGCATATGATTTGGTAAAGTGCATTAATTTACCAATAGCCTCATCATCCTTGACTTGAACTGACTGATCCTTGGCATTTACATCGAAATTGAATGGGAACACTGATCTAATTTGTATGGAGTATAGTGTGAACTAAGTATTGTTGGGACTGATGTTCTTTTTTGCGTGTTCCAGCCAAACGGTGTGATAATAGACAGTGGGGTTGGTGGTGGTATAGTGGGAAGTGGGGACGCCGGGGTGCACAGAGCGCCGGTCTACCCAGTGCACATACCCAGAGGACACGTGCCCGGTAAGTGACACAACAATCATCTGTAGCAAAATTATGAAAAGTCGATTTAAAAAATCTTTTACCATTAGAATCTTACATTATCTCTGATGAATATAGCTTATATCGCGTATGCTGTGGAAATTATTGACAATAGAGCGAAGTGATGTACTGCAATTTTATAGAGGACATCACTATCTACACATAAGTCCGCGATGCCATATGTGTAACTCTTACAGTTATGTTGCAATAACTACTTTTTTCTGGTAACTGGCTCTTTCAAAGCGAAGGATCTATTTGAACTGGTTGCCAAGGCCTACCCTGATGAAGATCCATGTTCAATGAACCATAAGTCCTTTTAGATTTTGCGTTAGGAAAATTGAATTTGTACAGTAACTGCATTCGCAGTTTAAATTAAGCGTCAAAACTGACAGCTGTTTAAAACTGGAACGTTACGGTTGCAGGTTATGTAATGGCGGGTGCGTATTATCCCCCCGCGTACCCCCCCGCGCCTCCCGCGCCGCAAGACGACTTCGCAGACTACATGTGGATGGAGAATGAAGAGGAATTTGATAAACAGGTTGGTAATCTGTGGGCGTGTTTTGACACACTTGGATCTTTGTTAAAAATATAAACCTTACAGTTTCGTCATGTCGTTCTGTTTTTGGCTTAGCGCAGAGACCTATGAAGTTTTATTTTGGAAAGAGAATACATATTTATCCCAACAAGATACTTTTAGAAAAAAAACTTGGAAATGTAAGATGACTAGGGTACGGCAAGGGAATGGTATAACTTGCCTGCGTAGGTGTTTCCACCTAAGTACGATTTGGGAGTCTTGAAGAGAAGAGTGAATAGGCATTTACTAAGTTAGTGTTTAAAACGTCTTAGACATCATCACCACTTTCCATCAGGTGGGATTGATGGCGAGCATTAACTTATTTTGTATAAAGAAAAAACCTCCGTAACGTTTTCGTTGTAGGTCTAGAGACACACATAATGTCCAAATATTAATAATAATAATTCAATAAAGTACATGATGAGTCTAGTTTAAAATCATGTGTTCTAATATATTTATTTCTGTAATTTCCAGGTGATGCAACAGTTAGAAGAGGAAGCCCTTATGGAGCAGTGTATAGAGGCCATGCTTGAAGACCAGCAACGAGAAAGAACAGAACCCCCAGCTAACGGACATAATAATCCTACGTGAGTGTATCTATCTTAAATTAACTTCAGTCTGCAGCTTAGCATCTGAGGATAAAAAGTTCATGTAAAATTCCACAATATAAACTCTATCTCTGATAAATTTTGCTCAGAGGTGTACAGTAGGTTTATTTTGTTATATTTGTTAGTGAAAATTCAATTTTCTTTTCATCATTCGACATTTTCATGATCAGCCTTCACACTCTGTGAGAATGTGAAAACAGTATACAACTCTTCGTTCTTTTTAAAGTTAAAATTTTAATATTTATTGTACCTCTGTACCAATTTCTGTATAAAATTTTTTAGTAAGTAGCGGTGATAACGTAACGGACGGATAGCGATAATATCGCAAATATAATGTTAGAGTCGGTATTCATGCAAAAACCTATGATCATTAACTTGACTTTAAAGCTAATTATATAGTTTAACTTTACTTTGTTCCCCAAGTTGGTTTTGCTAACTGAAATTTTAGTAAAAATGTGTGAAATTATTCAATCTCTGATTAACAGCACAAGCAATGGCACAAGCTCACTCTCCTTGGAGGAGACAGTGTCGCGGTCCACCCTTAATCCCTTGGCTGCGGAATTTGTGCCCACGAGGAGACCGCCGCCGCAGCCGCAGCCTCCTGCAGGTGAGTTGTGCCCTATAGTGGACAATTATTTTTTATATGTTACAAGCCCGCAAATGAGCTGACGCATCACCTGTTGGTAAGTAATCTGCTGCTCATGAATATATGCAACTCCAGGCTGGGGAGTCACTATTATGTTGTTCTGGAAGGAAGTAGAAGGTAAGGAAGAGAAGCAGTTGTTGAAGCAACCTGGGTCAATAATGACCCCAGACACACACAACATATGAAGGATGACGAAAGTATAGGGAGATAGAGGAAAATAATTTATAACAAATATTATTTGCCTGATATGCTTACTATATTCAATTTGGTTGGTTGGTTGTTTTTTTATGTTTGGCTAGCTTCCACCCATCATTGGCTTACTGGCCTATTGGCCCATCATGGTCAGTCAGACCGATGGGTCTCTCATAACTCAGGAGGCCTGAGCATACAACACCATACCTCCAATGAGAGTTGGTGGACGGATTAGTGACCAACCCTCATAGTTGATGTTTCTATGCCACCCAAACGCTTCTAACATGACTGAAAAAACCAACAGCAAAATGTCCTCTGAAGCTTTGAAGCGTTCGTGAAATTTTTGCCATAAGCAGTCCATCCTCTCACCAATCACTACTGCTATTGCTTAATTTTTCCAACTACTTAAGATTGTAGTAAATTTTTAGACTATAAGCGGTTTTAGAAGGTATTGCAGTGGAACTATATTATTAGTTAACTAATTTATGAATTACTGGTACACCCGCGGCTTCGCCCGCGTGCTGTGTTGAAAAGCAGCCTATAAATTATTCCAGACTATCATCTATGCCAAATTTTATTCCAATCCACTGTGTAGTTTTTGCATGAAGGAGTAACAAACATCCATGCATCCTCATAAATTTTCGTATTTATTACATTAGTAGGATAATAATACACACTATGACATTTATTTTACGTTCAACAGAAGACAGACCCGATGCACCAGACACACAGTCAGCGCCAGATAGATCAGCCGGCACAGAGAGCTCAGAGACGGCTAGAGAGGAACCTGTCACAACGGCTGCTGAGGTAGACTCTAGGAAGGAGGAGAGCGAGACAGATGGTAACAAATAGTGATGTTTCAATAGCATAACGTATGGCCCACTAATGATCACATGTCTGTTGTATGCCTTAAGAAGGCCCAGAGCACACTCTATCATGTTTCAGTATGGATTTCATCATTTAAGACATTATCACTTGTAAGAGAAGAGGTCGGCTAGGAATTAAAGTGATAATTTTTTTTTTATCCAGTAGCATTTGCGTTAATTCTAGATTAGAATATTACAGTTTTTTATTTCGAAGAGGTGACAAAAATGACATAGAATTTAAACACAAGTTGTTTCGGTGAAGTAAAATATTGTCAGGAAACCTGCACTCCTGAAAATTCCACACAAAGGTGTCTAAGTTTACCAAGATACACTTGGCCAACATGGTAGACTCTGCCTATATCCCTCACACAACACAACTAGCTTACATTTAATCAATAGTTATTTAATTATTTTATTTACAGTGAGTAACTGAATTTAGTTACAATATTTACAGTAAATGATATATTAGATCAAAAAAATGTTTTCTCGTGTAATAATAATTACAATAATATTATTCGAGCTAGGTCGTGTCTTCACATTTTTTGCCCTTTTACCTACGACAGAACAGGAAATTCGGAAAATAATTTTATCTCTTAAAAACTCAAAATCTGTGGGATGGAACGGTATTTCTTCGGCGTTTATGAAGCAGGCAGTTGTTATTTTAGCCAAACCAATCACAAATATATGTAACAAATGCTTATATGATGGAAGTTTTCCAACTGCTTTGAAAGAAAAAGTAGTTGTACCTATTTTTAAATCTGATGACAGAAACTGTATTGAAAATTATAGGCCAATTAGTTTATTACCTTGCCTGGCAAAAAATTTCGAGAAAGTAATCAATATCCGATTGATAAATTACCTAGAGTCTCATAATCTTTTATCTTACAGGCAATATGGTTTCAGACAGAAGTCATCCACAATTGATGCAATTGTTCATCTTGTCAACTATTTAAGTACTCTAGTAGGCAAAAAATATAAATGTTTAGGAATTTTTGTGGACATAAAAAAGCTTTTGACAAAGTCTCTGTTCCCAGGCTGATAAAGAAATTTGAAAATTTTGGAATTCGAGGGATACCACTTAAACTTATTACCGACTATTTAACTGGTAGACGTCAACTAGTAAAGGTAAACGACATTATTAGCAATAGTGCACCTGTTTATTTCGGTGTGCCCCAAGGTTCAGTGTTAGGACCAACTCTGTTTCTTTTATATATTAACGAACTCTGTAGCTTAGCGTTAAAAAATGCTGAAATAAAACTTTCTGTAGAACAAATTTTGCCCAGAAATATTTCACATATATAGGTCCCTTACTATATAATAGGATAAGGATAATCAAGTTTATCCCTTTATCACACTATAATAAATATATGTTTAAAAAATGCTTAGATCAATATCTTAAAACATTGGATTACGTAGGTATAGAAAAATAACTAAGTACGCTAAAATAAACCAAAAGTTATACATATAATCCAAATATATATGTATATAACCCAATAATATTCATATATTTTGAATTATTATATTATATATTTTGATGTAATTCTAATATAAGATGCTACGATAAAAATGTAATTATTTATTTACTTTATTTATTTGTATTTATGGAAATTAGATTATTCTTATTCTTAAATGTACCTGAATTCTTCCTCGATCAAACAACTCATCCCAACATACCCAACCATCCTTATATTGTGAACATCCCGCCAGTTCGAACGACCTGGTTTTCCTTGTCGTTTACTATACGTACTGCGAAGAATTGGAATAACTTGCCTTCGTCGGTGTTCCTGACCACGTATGATGTAGGAGGCTTTGAGAGAAGAGAGAATAGACATTTGCTTAGTTAGTGCGCCCAACATCTTAGACATCATCGCCACTTTCTATCCATCAGGTGGGATCGACGTCAAGTATTAACCTTTTCTAAGTAAAAAAATATTTAGTTTTCGCGGGTATTAGAATCGGTAATAAATAATAATGTAATATTGATTCAGTTTCAGAAAGCACCCCACCCCCATCGGAGCCTCCAGAAGTAAGCGCCGCTGACATTCAGCCCATTGTAGACAAAGTCCTCGACAAGAGGCCTAGGGATCCCAGGAAAGACACGAAGCCCAGGCCTCAGGAGGTCAGGAAAACAGTCAAACAGGAACCCAAGAAGCTGACGAAGCCAGTGCCAGCAAAAAGTGAGACCAAGGTTAGTAGAAGCTAGTAGAGTTGGTATATACTATATGGTATGATATATACTCTAGCTATATGAGGGTTACTGGCCATCGTCCACCATGTTGGCCAAGTGGGCACTTGCAAGCTATGACATCTGATGATGTTTTTAGTCACTGAAGCAAGATAATTTGTAATACATATTTTACATAAGTTTATCGGAAAGTTTTGTGCCGGAACGACTGCTATCTGACGATAACAACCAGGATAGACAGCTTTACGCGCCTTGCAAGGCACGGAAGCGATCAGGAATATTTGCTTAGTTCAACAAATAGCATAAGGCTATTAATGCTTCATATATAAAGACTTCTTTAGAACAAAAATAGTACCTTAGTAACAGAAAATCTTAGGAATACTCTTTAAATTTGCAGGTTCAGACACCAGTGAAGAAGAAGGAAGTGAAACAGGTAAAGAGCGAGAGTAAAGTGGAGAAGGTAGAGCGAGTGGAGAGAGTAGAGGAGAAGTCGTCTATAGAAGAAGTCGTGGTGTCAGCAGTTACGAGCACAGTCGAGACTGTTAAAGTTAGTATTGTTAAACTTGAATTTGGTATATTTTTTAACAGTATTTTTCAAATAAAGTTTAGTATACTTGATGCATAAAATATATTTTTTGTGTCTTTAAGCCTAGAGTTTTTGCTAATTTACTATTATCATTCAATTTATTTCATATGAAGCTGCTGTTTTTTACAATTACCTTAGATGTCAATACCGAATTTTAAATCTAATATTATTCTTTCCAGCAAACATCGCCGCCCCCACAAGAGGATGTTCCCAGTGGCCCCAAGCCCATCAACTATGCAGCGGCTGCTAAAGCGAACAAACCCAAGAAACCCTCCTCCCCCCCAATCACTGAAAAAACCACCCCCCCACCATTGAAGTCTGATAAAACCACCCCAGTCACTGTGAAACCGGATAAGACGAAACCAGCACCGAAGAGCGTTAAGGATAAACCGGTTCAGAGGAAAAATTCAACGAAGTAAGTCACTTTTGGGATTGATTTTAACATGGTACCAATGTTGGTAATAGTACTTGTGTGTTATATAACTACATTCTGTTTTTAGGCCTATCCTCTTCAGATTTTAACCATAAAATGTCAAAGTGAACGATATTTTAAAAGTCTTTAGGCTATATTTTTTTTCTACTTTTAAATATTGTGGTGCAATAGAACTTTATATAATTTCCAATAATCGTTTTCATAATTCGTTCTGTCATCTGATACTAGATTGCATTGATTAGCATTTAGGAATTCTTTCGATAGTAATTGTTCTACTAACTAGTGTTGATAATAATAATAATAACCTAGTAGATGTATTCTAGTAATGCAAAAGGTTTTTTTAGCAAAAAGTTGCAAATAAATGGTTTTATTAAAAAATATGGTTTTTAGTATTCTTGTTATAAATTGTAAAAATTTTGTGTTCAACTTAATGTCTTCTTTTTTATTTGTCCTGTGTGGTCACTACTGCAATTGAAATCTAAATAAAATACAAGAGATTTTAAAAGCTATTTTTACAGTTGCATGACATCATATAAATGTATAACCTCATTAATCTTACAAAAAAACATTTCTTGATAACTGGTATTATCTAAATCAGCCTAAAATATCATGAAAAATATAAGAAACACATTCATGTTCACAAGAAAGCATGATGTTCATGTATACATTAGGCATTAGAAACTCTGTTTTACATTTTTTAATATGAAAAATACAATTTCTTGAAAATTTTATTTATTTTACTTGCTGAGCTAAATCATAAATGGATTTTAATAATCTTACTATTCATTAACTCTGCCATAGACTCGAAAAATATGACAAAACAAATATATGAGAAAAGCCTGTACATAAATTAGTTATTAAAATGCACAAGTACTATTGTCTTGTTAACTAAATAAAGGGACATATATTTATAATGATAGACACTGGCAGGCTGTGTGTCATGGTATGTTGAAATTGTATACGGAATTGTGTAAAGAAGTCTCGGAGGATTAACAATTATCTTATGAAAAGACCTAAATATTATGAATAAGATACATTAGCTTTGCTAGTTCAAAGGATTACAAACAATTTTATATTTGAGAATTAATTTTGTCACAATATTGCTAGGTGACTACAGATTAGAATTTACTAAGATTAACAGAAATTATTAAAAATTACTGATTATTACATGCTAATGGCGCTCAGGTTAGGTTAGGTTAGGCGCTTACAACAAGTATGAAGTCGAAAATGTAAAATTAATTACATAACGCCTAAGAGTTACGCTCTTATTGTTTTCTGTCGTTAATATGCATATTTTGTATTAGCAAATCGTATCCGTCAGAGAAAAAGCATCAAATGTTGGCTCCATGATAAAATAATAATACCAATCACAAATAAATGAATAATACTATTGATAACATAATCTTTACGTGAAATTCTAAAACCAAGCAGCTGACTTCTGTTGACTCCTGGGACTCTTGTCAACAGTTTGTCAACATGTTATTGGGGACAATACTCTGCAATCCTGATACCGGGTAAAAATATCCCTATAACAAGTCATAGTGACTTCTGTAATTGTTTGTCACTTACTGTTGCATTAAAAATCGACCGCAGAAGTAAAAATTAGAAAAATAATAGTTAGCAACTTTAACTATTGCAATTTTCTATTTCGTTGTTCACATTCTCTCTAACAGCAATTCTCAGTGAGAGCGAGATAGGTATGTTTCAATATTTATTATTCTTTTAATTTATGACATTACTTGCGTGCCTAGGACAGATTAAAACCAATGAAGACTGTGTCGTGTTTGCGGTTGTTGTCGTTTGTTTTTTTGACAGTTGACACTGACGTTTGCGCCTTAAGGTTATTCGGTGAACTATAAACATTTAAACTTTATAGAACCTTATAGGGAGTTTAAAAAAATTTTTTTTTTCTGATTAATTTTCGCATAAGTATATAATGTATAAATTGAAGTTATATGAATAAAAGTAACAAAAAAAAACATATAGTAATGTGATATTATCAAATTGATTTGCATTTTTCTCGATTTTGATAAAAAAATTATAATGTTAAAAATAGTGTATAAATATCCTAATTAATAATTATAATTATTAGTAACAATAATATTATTATGTGAATAATTAAGTCTATTATAGATTAGTGATTGATAAATAATTTATGCACTATTGTCATTGTGGTCGATAATATGTATATAGTGTGAAAACATTTGAAGGGGTTTGTTTTTTTTAAAGTAAAACAGAAAATAGACAGCATTGTTTTTGCCCAACGAAGCCGATGTTGAAGTTTCTGTACCTATCTTACTTTCTTAGCATATTTCGGAATACATTGACCGATAATTCTGATGAGACACACTTCAGAAGCCTGTTATCATATCTAAAATGATCTTGAAATTGCAACAACAAGATGTGATTAATGTTTAGATAAGATAATTTTATAATATAAAAATTTTATCAGCCTGACTCTGAATTGATATGAACTAGAGCCAAGTGTAGCGTTTTGCTCCGTATATTCACATAGAAATAAATATGAAATCAACCCCTTGAGTTGAAAAAACTGATTTTATTATTTTGCTATACATGTATTATCAACCAGAATATACCTTTTTACATAGAGTGATGGACTGCTGGAATTCATAGAAATATTTAGATAGTGTTTAATATGATTCTTCTGATATGTTTTTCATAGATTTATAGATGTTCCCGCGTGTATCTTTGTGTGTTTAAAGTATATTATTTGTTTTAGACCTGTAACATTTCACATGCACCTTTTACTGGTTTCATTAATAATAACATGAAGTATATATAAAAATAAAATATAGCTTAATTTTTTTTTCATGTTTTATCAGGTCATTATATAGATGTTTGTTTTAATTGTTGGTGTCCCTTTTTGGTTTAATACTAATAGTATACTAATATTAATTAATACAAACCATCAGATTTTCTTGTATTC
>DWJZ01007913.1:0-11734 GCA_018249125.1 Asbolis capucinus
CTCCTGTTACTATCTCACCTTACCAACAAGTTTTGAAGTTTTCCTTTATTTTCACTCGATTTGTCGCCTACACTGCATATGCGTTTTTTTCTCACCTCACAAACTGAGGCCGCAACAGTTCGTGTAAATCTTGTCGTTAATAAAAATTTACCTTTCTCTGAAGTGAAGAAGATAAAGTGAGAAGAAATTCTTGATAATATTTAAGCGGCTCGCCTTCCCTATTGCAGTAATCGGCGCTGGTGATGACAAACGTGTTTTTTTCGGCGGGCTCCAGGTTCGGGAAGCCTACCACCGAGCATCCGTCTTCAAGGTCTTGCGAATAATTTATTTCGTTTGAAGATATCCGACCGCCAAGGAGTAATCCCTTTTTGTCTTCTACAGGAGGGTCAGATGCTAGAAATAATGAAAGTGTAGGAAAATATTAATCAAAAGTAATAACTTGTTTAAGATTTTTTATCTAATATTTTATTTATGTTAATATTAGCCTTTGGAAATAATTTATAATACCACTTCGATGTCTTCTCCATCAACGTCCACAAGCGTGATTCAGCGTGATGGGGCAAGGCCTCCTCAGTCATAGTGGGACATAAAAGGCTTGAAGCCATGCAAAATATATAGGTAAATAAACCGCACCTTACATTATTTCTCGTGTCCCAGGTGGCATACTCAAAACAGCTAAACATCTAAAAGCCGCTACCAACTAAGCTGTAGTTGAATGACAAAAGCCTAAAAGCTACCTAAATGGTCAACCAAGACAAAATAATACGTTACAGCAACAAACGTAGATTTATATTACCTGGTACATACGGAGCAAGCAAAGCAATTTTAGCACCAAAATTGATGCTTCCGGATGACTGCGTCAACACCGTCGGCGTGTTCAGATTCTCAGCCATCTTACGAACCTTCGCCAACATCAGGTCGCCTTTTTTCATCTGCCTCAAAAACTTATCGAACTTGTACTGTTGGGAAAAGGCTACAGATTAGATTACACTTTGAATGTGTTATGCTACCATGCTGCTGCTACCCATGCGATACTGCGTGCTACCCATGCGATGCTGCGTGCTACCCATGCGATGCGGCGTGCTACCCATGCGATAATGATCGACCTTAGAAACACTCAAGCTGGGAGCTAGTATACTAAGTGTGAGTTGGTTGTTCGAATCCTACTTATATTATAAATGCGACAGTTTATGAGGATGAATGGATGGGTGTATAAGTAACTCATTCACGTAAAATCAACTGAACGGATCAGAAAGAAATTTGACAGAGTGATAGTGTTTGGAATAATACAGACTATTTTTTATCAAGATACCACGCGGGCGAAGTCGGTACTAACTCAAACTGAAATATTTACTTTAACAGGTATTTACAATACACTACTTATGAACGTCATGTTTTAGAATCTACCACTATCCGTAAGGTGTCATAATAAAGAGGAGAAGAATCAGTGAAGGCAACTCCTCAGCACATCTTTAAATAATATACACGAATTGAGAACAGATTGATTTGTTCTTCTAAATTGAAATAATTCATTTCGTGTATTTTTAAATAGGGACGTCAAATAAGCAAAACCTATCACCGTTTCGATCAATCTGTACTAGTTAATCTTTTCCATTGTCTGTTTGGCGGAGAATAACCTTCTCAATGTATACATACACTTAAATACGTTCAAACGTCGGCTACCATAAAATATGGAGACGAAGTACGCGAGCCCTTGATACCTAAATTTACCATCGTTTGGTTTATGAGGTGTTAAACCTAACATTAGTACTTTTAATACGTCACCTCTTCTAACATAGTCTCTTCATACCAATTGCCAAGTCGCACTCGGCTGCAATAAACAATTCCCTTGTCTTCTTCAAGTTTAGACATTTTGAAACGTAGGCGCTAAGGTTTTGACAAAATCTTTCACTATAAACTATGAAGTTGAATGTCAATTAGCTATTATTTCTTATCTATGGTTATTTTTTGCCAGTTTTAGATAATGTGTTTTATTGCATCCGTGGAGTTTAGAATTGAGAGTTTTGTACATTTATGGTTTATATCCACAGACATTATGATCCATATCTGTGTTTATATCTAATAAATATCTATCAATGTATTTTGCTATATTTGATAAGAAAAACCGTTATGTATATTGAAGGTAAAAAACGAAAATTTAAAAATGCCCGAGATTATTTGCGAGTTATTAATATAACTGGATGATAAAGATTTTGTATATTAAAAGTTATTTTATTTCGACGGCAACGGTAGTGTAACGACCCATAAGCTAGGTGGTAGGAACACTGGCTATGAAGCGAGGGGTACCGGGTTCGTATCTCGGACAAAACATGCTTTTACGTAACCGATGAATTTTGGTTTCTGAATTAACGGTGTTGCAGTATTCGTGTTGTTCATTCCAATCGCGACAAAAAAACCTAGTACAATGGTGGTATAAAGCATTTTCAGAAAAGGTTTTTTTTTATAACAACCAAAAGCGCATAAAACTATAACATTAATCTGTTTGGCCGGCAGACTGTCGGCTATCGAGAAGCTCAGCCACAGTCGAGTGAGTGACGGCCATTAGCTAGTGCTAATGAAGGGCGCTGGCGGCCGGTGGAGCCCGCGACCGGAGCCCCGCCAGCTCCGCTAACAATGTCGTTAGTACAGCTCTTTACTCAACGATCAACTATTAATCTGCCTTGATTGCGACATGTTAGTGATGAATTAACTCATCAACGCCATGTTAATAGTATGTTTCCTAACACTTTTATTCAAGGGATAATTTGAAATAAAGTTTTGCAAGTTTTTTTACTTGTAAACCAGACAAATGAACAGTGTAGTGATCGTAAGTAATCACCGTTTGTAGACATATGACACAAGGTGTCGTCAACACAGTGCCGATGAAGAAGGAAGTGAACGCGGTCTTGAGGCGGAATCAGAGAAAACGAAGGAAAGCATTACAAGTTGCAATGGTTGCAACAATATACAAGACAAGAAGTAGTGCGAGCGTTAAAACAACTGGGATCAATAATGACATCAATCCCTTACGCACCAACGACATACTGCTCCAGGATGGGTGGTAGAAGAGGGAGAATTGAGGATTACTAAAATTGAGGAGACAGAAACAAGTATTGTCCAAAAGGACTGGAAGGATAGGTATAAATCTACCTCTCTTACAAAAGATCACAGCAACAACCGAAGCAGCAGCAGACACCGAACATAAACTAGTGAAGTACCCGGTAATAGACGGTCCACCAAACCAGAACATCCCGCATGTAAACTGAGTGCTGTCTCAGTCGACGAGTGTGAATATCATTTATCGAAACAGAGTGTTGCATGTGTTGACAGAGTTGTGTGTGTGTGTGTGTGTGGTACAATCTACGTTACGCATTCAGCAGGTCGGGAGCCGGGAGCGTGTATAATATTCGCGCCGCCGGCTATCGATCTGGCTAATCAAAATTGGTTTCATTTGATATTCATAAATCGAGTAATATCAGTGGAAACCAACAAACAGAAGATATAACTTGATCCCAAAACTGTTGTGCCTTATTCTATCTATTGTTTATTTTAAATACTAAATAATGTTAGACTTGGAAAACTTGCTGTCGATACGCTTTGGAAAAATAGTAGGTAACTTATAACGATGAACTTAGTAATTTTGTTAAGGATTAATATTTCTTGATGTTATAAATAGTTAAAAAACTTTACAGAGCCGCTGAAAGATTGTACGAACGTATGAAAAAGGTCCTATTGAAAGACATGTTGTACATTAATATAACACGAGCCACACACTACAGTACAGGATAACTGTGTTAACTAATATTATGATACTGACACAAACGGTCCTACTAATTACAATTACTGTTTACAAAACAAACCATTTTTACATCTAAATTAGACATGTTAGTTTTGTCATTCTAGAATTCACTTTTTACAGAATTCAATGAGTTTCACAGACTTTAATATTCGTGTTCGTACTCTACAAACTAGTGAAAATAAACCGCGGAAGCCTCTTATGATCGGGACTGGCTCAGCCGGCTTTGAAATAACTTTCAATATCGCACCAATGTATGTATGTTTTGCTAAGGCTCTCCCGCCCTCGTTATGTTATTCAGTATTGAATCCGATATTTCAACAAATTTTTTGCTGCCGTATTAAAAAGAAATATTTTATAACAACCTGAGATAACAATGTTTTTATTCAATCTTACACCTCCATGATGTACCTACAGTTTGAATCAATGGACCTAAAAACAAATAATTCAGTATACTACTCGCCGCATTATTACTATATAACTCGTAGAGATACCATAATTTCATCAAAATTAACACATACTAATAAACAGCAATTGAAGAAAAAGTCATCTTGTTTAATAGATATCTTAAATACCGATTGAACGATCAATAATGTAAGAGACCACTGAGCCTGGACACAATATGATTTAAATATAAATATGACAGCAGTATAATTGCAGAAGTTTTGTACATCATTGTAAAACGAGTGAAATTAATTCTGTTCCCGTGTGTACAATGAGCGCGCGGTAAATAGCAATTCGAGGAGGAATTTGGAATGCGGGACAAAGGGATGTTTGTAATATTTGATTGTTCCGTACACAATCAGTTCAAAGGATCCTGAACACTGCGACAGAGGGCGCTCGTGTCGTGCTGTTGATATGAGAGGTGACGACACAGCTCACCGCTGATACCCATATAACTCAATCGGGCTGTGTCTACACTACAATCTACGATACTAAAACACCACGTCATCAATTACACATTTGAAGTTAGGGATTTTTTTGGATCATGAAACAGATCAGAGGTTTTGTCGCCGAAATATGCGATTTCGTGCAATTTTGTGATTAGTCGAAATGACAGTAGTGTTACCTACTGGCGATAGTCAGTTTAACAGGTAGTGCATTGATTAAAAACAACATTTTATACAAAAAAAGAGACATTTATTTCGAACATGGACCGGAAAAAAATAAAAAGTTCTGTTGAATAAATTATCTTTTATTAGAGACTATTGGGAAATTGGAAAGAGAAGGATAGAGAGACAGAGATATAAATCGATCGACCAGAGTAGTTCAAAGTGTTTTAATTAGGATATTGTATGACAGCTAGTGGCAAAAATATTTAGAGACTACGAAGGATACGGAGGTTCCAGGTGTTAGGCGGCAATCGTTGAACCTTGTCGCTTACAAGGAGAGAGGAAAAGGGACAGTAAAAAAACAAAGCGGAGGAGGCTTCCCGAAATTACGACGTTTGTTGTTGACCTTAAACTAAAAATTACGACGTTTGTTGTTGACTTTAAACTAAAAATTCTCCATTTGTTCAACAGATTGATAGTATGGGTTCAATTTACATGCGACAAATTTCTCCTTATCGTGGAGTTCTAGAAAATACTCCTATTGCTGCTTCAATTATGATCACTAGTCAGCCTGAGTGTTAGAGTAGATACTTGAACTGCAATTAACTTGGCTGAATACTGAGAATTGACATAAGACTCCTAGAAAAGCGTTTCATGAGCTAATTAAAAAAAGTTTCAGCCGTTTGATGTATTTCAAAGCAAAAAAATTGTGTTAATAAAAAGATATATATTGTATTATTGTTATGATATTGAAACTGACTTAGCAGTGTTTAAGGGATTATAATTTCAAATCGTGATATGTTTAAAGACGTATTGTGGGTATCACAAAGTTTGAGAACCAGCAGCGTGTTGGAGACAAATGAAAATTGCAAGTTGCTAATCTTCCGTTCAAGCTGTCTCTGAACAAATTAACAGATTTTGATGTTGTTTGAGTCGCAGCCGCCGCCGCTGCTCTAAACTTGATTATACTCTGGGGTTGTGTATTCGGCGATTCATTGCTAAAAAATATATTATAAATAAACTACAGTGAAATTAAACTCAGTATTAAAGTACGAATATTTAAATTACAGATTTTAACCAAATTCCTTGTATCTCTGAATAACAAATGTATGAGTGACATGATTCAAATGTCATGAGATGAGACATAATTTAAATCTCTTGTAACCTGGATATTTTAATGATAAAAGTGCTTGGACTCTAGTTTAATAAGCAAGTAATAGTAGTGCGTTTTGTCTGTAACTGTGACTTGGAAAAAATATCTCTTTGGGAGTTCTTGCCGCTTCTTCTTTCAAGGCCTCTCACCTTAGGAATTTTCTTTCATTTCATTTCAGTTCATATTAAACTACCTCAATAGTATGGTACTTTAAAGTGTTTACAACTAACATAATAACTGAAGAAATATTTTTTTTCTACTCTCATCATTTTTTTGGGAAACATTTTTAATTTTGCGGGTTACTGCATGCTTTTTATTATTTAAAATTATTGACCAATACTAAAGATACAACGGTACAACTGGCGAGCCTATTGCGTGTTTTATTAAATATTACAAGTAATTATAAGTGATTTATTTTCCGGGAGTTTATTTTATTATGCCATCAAGAAGTGTTTTATTCATATATCTAAAGGTTTAGCTGGGCTGCTAGGGTTCCACACCAAATATTACCACACCAGATCTTAATCCAGACTCAAATAAATCATACCATATACGTTACCGACGACTAATATCTGTATAACAAAAAAAGTTTCGGCAAAATCCATCCAGCAGTTTTAGTGCGAAAGACGAACACCGGACAGAACGAAAATTTCAAAATACATATTTGCAGCTCCTGTTACCACCATGGATAACAGAGAGAAGCTTTTTCCGTGGTCACTACTTAGTGTGAAGGACCGTCAACGTCTGTTGTTTGTTTTGAATGTACAGAATATAACTTACACCTTTCCGTATTTCTGTATTGATTTGTTATAATGTACAGACATCTTCACAGTGTCGTAATGTTGACATTGGTCGTTGTTACAACAGTATCCGTGGAGGTGTCAGCGAGACAACTTGTTATCGTAGCAGGTCTCAGTTGTAAATGAACCAGCCGCTGGATCTCTCCCGCAGCTGCTTCAAACAAACTTCGCAGAATGTTCATTAAACTTCAGTTTCCGGAGCACTTTTCGCTTCACTTTGAAACGTTATTTCATTTCATTTAGTCACGATCTAAAATAATTACACCGAGGTCCTGTTAATTGTTTTTGTTATCATTAAACTTCTAATACATAGTCTTCTAAGCTTTATGTTAGCAACTGGTAACTGCTTTTCGGAAAAACAATCAGGAATGTATTCTATTCAGTGTTTCAGATTATCCTTACAAACAAACAAATAAATCTTTTCTCTGTGTCAGTGTAGTATATGTGTATATATACATATGTTTTTGATACGAGCAACTAAACGAGCAGATCAATATCATATGATGGTAGTTAACCTCATTCATAAACTATACACATACATACATGGTTATTGTGACGTGTTTCTGATAACACTATTTAACTAAACCGTTCAATAACCGAATTTGTAGAGCCTATCTATTCCGTGTGCCTCTTATAAGCGACATGAAGACATTTACTGTTCTTCAAATGATATCGTGAATATTTCAGGTTCTAATATCCCGCCGGAAGACCCTCGAAGCAGGAGAGCGGGCCGTGATGCTGATCGCTCAGGGGAAATCAAACGAGGAGTTCCTCTGATTCACATATCACGTTTGTAGCTAATAGAAAATTCACTATCTATCCATCTTTCGAACACAGCTGGCTATAACTACATACTCGTATATATGTATGTATTTGGTAACACTCAATTGGTTCAAAGTGCCTTTAATATATTTTTTTTTATTCTGTTGGTAAGTCACCGCAGTTCATCCGGGACCATGAGCCATGTAATTAGGTCGAAATATCGGCGCGGAAAACATATATCGTGAGTACTCGGAACATGACATTATTAAGCATGGATGTATGGTAGACCAATTAGTGTTAGTAACATTTAATTTGTCTCAAGCTAACATAATCGGATTAAATTGATTAAATTTATAGTTATTGTCTCTCTCATAAATTAAGTAGAGCTTGGTTTAACTGTATTTTAATTATGTTGAACGCCAGTGAAACCGCAGCTTGTGGTTGCTCAATTTATGTGCTAATATATTATTATTCTCTCTCCTCTGAGTTTGCTTTATATCAAATATAATTTTTATGTAAGTAAATAAATACTAAATATAATTTTTTTACTGTAGTTTTGAAGAAAATATTTTATTAAATAATTCAAGAATATATTACAAGCGGCTAGGGGTTGACAGCCCGACGGCTTGTGACGATAGAAAGTTACCGAAAAAGTTAAGTAACAGCGGGCGCGGTCGATAGGGGATTGTAACGCTAGTGGCAATAATGGCAATAGTGGCAATACTGCCGTGTGATATCACATACAGCCGCCGGTCCCGCTCTCGATTATTATTAGATAACAAACGTTAAGCTGTGTTAGAGGCCTTCGGACAGCATCAAAGCTTCCAACACTTGGTTTAGGCTACTCCCCATAACCAATCCGCACTGGAGCAGCGTGGTGGAGTGTGGTCTAGGTCCCTTTAATCACGAGAAAAGACCAATACTCAGTAGAGGCAATTAAGATATATGTATATCCCTATTTCGTTGTTTTATCATAATCATTAGGAGACTACCGATCAGTTGGTTTTCGGAGTCCATACTGCCGTCTACTGCGTGCTACGCTCTCTCTAATCCGCTCAAAAGATCCTCGCAGCTAATGGCCTGTCACTGGCCTTTTGTTACTTATAAATACTTTGTGTTTAATAAAAACTTTTATAAAGTTGCGAAGTTAAATCTTACAGACTTCGCCTGCGTTGATAAAAAGTTGCCCTTGTTATTTCAGATTGTAATCTATTTATGTGCGAAAGTCTTTCAGATCTGTTCAGTATTTTCTACGTGAAGGAATAACAAACATATCTATCCATCTTATCTATCTATCCATCTATCTCTTCTGTGCAAACATGTCCCCATCTCCCCTGAGCAATCTATCCATCCATCTTCAGAAATTTTTGCATTTATAATGTTACTAGATATTGCCCTGGCTTCAGCGGAAGATAGGAGGAAAACTATCCTATAATCCTATTCGTCTTATAAGCTATTAACGTGCACAATTGTGTCCAAATTGGTCCGGTGGTTTCAGAGTTGCCATACAAATTTTAAGCTAGTATCCCAAAGGAACAAATCAGTTTTCTGGGATAAAAAGTATCCTATATTCGTTGTCCTTACATAAGCTACAAACATGCTAAATTTTATCTAAATTGGTCCATTAGTTTTGGAGTTGCATACTAATTTAAACCTGTTATCCTGCGGGAACAAAGTGACAACCATCCCCGGTTCCTATAGCCATACCCGGATTTCAAGGTTCGATTATGCCAAGTTTTATCTAAATGTGTGCAGTGGTTTTTACATGAAGCTCGAACAGACGTTTGTCTTTCTGTTTAGAAAGACAATAAATTAAAAAAATATATTTCGATCTTTATATCGCTAACAAAGCCTCCCTGCATCAAAATTTTCAAAAAATATTTAATGTACAGAATTGACCCCGTTACAGTGTTATTATCAGTGTAGACTAGCATTGAACGATGAGAGTTTTGTTCGTACCTTAGTCAGAACTAATCAAACAATTGAAATAACACTAGAACTAGAATGAGACCTTTACAAACATTACGGTAAATGTGTGTTCTTTCACTCGCAAACTGAAATTCTCCCTCTCAATACAAACTCCATGCATTTTAGAGTAGATAGTTTATCCACAGAGATCACAGTAGGTACCTACAAGCGGTGATAGCCTAATGGTTTGAACTTTTAGTCTCTCGAACGGTCCTGGGAAAAGTAACTTTCTCTGTCGGTTACCTATTTACGCCCGAACTACTGATCCTATTTTGATAAATCTTGGGACAGAGGTAGAATAGAAGTTGAAGAAGAATTTAATCTATTTTTTTTGTGTAAAAAGGCTTGAGGGTGTTGAAATAGGGGATGAATGTTCTTCAATATGCACTAGACGTAAGGCTGACTTTGTTGGTATTGAAGGAACCAGGAGGAGGTAAAAGGAAGAGTGAGAGGGGTACACCAGACAGACGTAGTCGAGGAAAAAAGCTAGTCTTTTATAAAGTAAAAAGTACGAGCGACATAACAGGTATTGTTTGAAATGAAATAAAATTTATTCGGAGTTCGTTTTTACAAAGTCTTTTCGGAAGTCAAACTACACTTTATTATACATATTCTCTGTTCAAGTATAATTTCGTACCGAAAATCTGAATTGAAAACTGTGAAATATGTACACAGGAAAAGAGTAAATTAAACTCGTAACATACTGTCACATATAAACTCAATGACCCCGCTCGCGGCTGGGCGCAGTCTGTCGTTATGTTCGACATTGTACCTCTCCTGACAGTATCTGGAACCTACAACTACATTGAAAAACAACCTACAAACTATAAACCTGACTCAATAGCCACTTCGATACAATTATAATATAATTAAAATAAATATAATTTAATGATCCATTAATTAATAATTTAATAATAAATTCATTAAAATACTTAAATGCGGATTAGTGTAGGTGTGAAAGAGATATGTAATGTTATGTATCTAGTATCTATATCTTCATCTGTTACACCTATGTATGTAGATGCTATTATTGGAGAAAGTGATGTATTTTTTGGGCTAACCAGGGTTTCTGAAGTTTTAATCCATTCAAAAGCCTAAGATGGCTTCGGCGTATGGCTGTACGTGCTCATCATAGCATGTAGCATGCATTCATGTATCTACGAGCGAGCTACCATTCACTTTTTACGTTATAACGTTTTATTGTACATCACGCAAAAATAACTTTTATTTCTTATGCTATTTCTAGAGTCAGCCCGCGATTCCGCCCTCGTGGCACCAATGTTGATAAAAAATAGTCCATGACACTTTCCAGACCATGAATAAATATAACAGAATATAAGAGTGATAGGCTTCACATAGGACGTGCCGAAGCTTCTCACTCGTGGGACGTAAGAACACAATCCAATATGACTCACGTCAACAAGGTTGTCACTAGGATTTATTTAACCTTGTTGAACCCACCCCTAATGGTTGAGCCCATAAAATATGAAACACTTTAGTGAAACATCGGCTAAAAACCGTTTACACGACAAGGGTTAGACAAGATGAACCCTAGAGTATGTAAAACGTTGCTCCAGTATATATCGTAGAGGGTTTAACGGCCTAATGAAGTGGCAGAATCGATATAACTGCTACACTCAATAAACTACTCATAAATAAAGAAGCCAAGCTTTTTTTATGTTAAAGCAGGCAAACGAGCAGACATTCATGGACGTTAACAACACCAGTCGGATGTGCTACTGACGCGTTGCCTGCCAGGAAGGAAGTAATAGACCTGCATAGGCGGGGAAGAGAAAGAAACAAGAGAAGCGGTACTTTGCTGAGGCAACTAGAATCAATTAAGACGGCAACTGACCCCAGATACACCAACAACATACCACTTTAGGACGGGTGACAGAAGAAGAATGGGGAGTAGGATGGATGATGGACAGAAAGAAAAAGAAGATACTAGCTGGGCTAGACATAGGTTTTATCTCCTAATACTGGCAGTTTTTTTTTCAAATACAAGTTAAATTGATAATAATTTTTAGTGAATACTCAGTTCAGGTTAACAACAGGCACATTTTGTTATCCACGGATGAGCAAGTACTTTACGACGAGGTGTATAATCCAGGCATTCTATGGACTGCCCATTCATCCCGTGAAACATGGATGCATCAATGTCAGTTAATACTCGCGCCTGACTAGACATTCTATAGACTGG